>VSMD01040339.1:0-27731 GCA_008750895.1 Mirza zaza
CATGCATGTAGCAGATGCTATCTTGCTCCACTCAGTCCCCTTGTGCATTTTCATTCAACAACCAGCCCCTGTGCCCCTTGTTGGAAGACTGCCCTCCAGCTGGTAGAGTTTGCTTTGCCTGTGTATCCAGAGAGTCACTGTCGCTTAGCAATTTGTGTAGCCTCCGGAAGTAGCCCTTGCATCATATGTGTGGAATAAATACCCCAATTTTCCCTTTACTCTCTACATAGAACACCTCTGAGATTGATTTACACAATCCTCAACTATGGTACTGAGACAGTCACCCCTCCAGGGGACAGTGCTTGTTGTCAGTGCTGCACTGTGGCTTATCCCTACCCAGTTCTGCCATCGCCCCTCCCCTAACCTTCCACATTCACATTAACCCTCATCCCAGCATCTGGGTAACCCAGCTAAGATAGTGCACAACCACTTCCTTGGCATGAGATAGTCTCTAAAGAAATTCACGTCTAAGGCTGTGGTGGTGTCTGCAGTTTGAGAAAGGACCATGTGTCATATATAGGCTATCTGGAAGTCACTGCAATGCCCAGTCACAAGGCCTGAAGAAATCAACTTCAGTGTATGTGACCTACTTAGTATATATATATAAAGCCACTGTGAATACTAAATGTTCTAACTAGATATTTATGGGCTATAAAAGAGTAAATATTCCTTCCTGAGTTATCTGACTTATTCTTCTGTCATGATACATTCTGTGACTGAAGGAAAGATTGCAGTATACCAGTTAGTAATCTCAGGTAAGAATTGAAAAGCATTACAAATAATTTCAACAAGAAAATACTAATATTTAAAATTGTACTTTTTTACTTTTATTGTTTAGAGGAGGAAGTAGGTGTTTGGCATACAAAAATCCATTATTTTCATATGCAGAAATTTCACATAGTTATTTCTTGGTTATCTCCAGGTTAACTTAAAAATAATTTATATCTCACTTTAATTGGGAAAAATTCTGGGCATATTTAACTAAGTATATTTTCAAGATCTTTGTTGGTAGAAATTCTCTTTTCCTGAAAATGTTAGCAGGTAAAGGCAGAAATATCATAAAATACTTTCACTCTTTCGTAAGCTTCTTTTATGCTGCTTTTATGCTTTTATGCTGCTCAGGTCAGAAGCGATGGTGCAGCCCTAGAGATGGAGAATCTTCAATCTAAAAAAAAGCAGGACCACAGATGATGTGGCGTGGATACAGTTGAGCCTAGGCATGCTAAATGCGTGAGAAGTCTTTCAAATAACCTTGACTAGTACTTTATGTTTCTCAAAGGAGAAAGACAGCATCAAACTTGAGTCTTGCAAGTATATTTTTAAAATTTGTCATGTGTGTGGTTAGTGAGGGAATGGTGAGAATATCTCAAGTTAAAGATCTGTGGCTGTGTGCCAAAGGAAAGGGTGTTGGGCCCTACTCTGAAAGAAGATACTCTAAAGCAGATGTCAGCAAATCCAGCTCACCATCTACGTTTGTAGGGCCCATGTACTGAAAATGATTTTTATGTTTATAAATGGCTGAAAAAAAATCAAAAGCAAAATATGTGGGGACATGTGAAAATTATATGAAATTCAAATTTCAGTGTCCATAAATAAAGTTTTATTGTAACACAATCACACCCATTTGCTTCCATACTGCAAGAGCACAGCTGAGTAGCTGTGACAGACACATATAACCCACAAAGCCTGAAATATTTCCTCTGTGGCCCTTTACAGAAAGTTTGCCAACCCTGCTCTGGAGGAAGAAGTGGTGGAAGGGCACATTCACTTACTCTCTTGTAGCACAAGTTAATTTTATGCATTGGCAAGGAGTCTCCTTATTTCCAAACCTGTCTTCTACCTCAGCACCTGTAAAAATTCTTTAAACCAATTAAAAACATAAAAATTCAACTTTTCAGGGAAAGAAATGAAGTCATCACAAGAGAATAGTGGTATAATGAAGAAAGACTATGGAAATTCTATTAACAGTAACTTATTTAACATTTTTAAATAAGAAAATACTGAAGATTTGCAGGATCTTGTGTAATTTTGTCTGATTAAGCTTTTCAGTTTCTCAATATTACATAAGAATCCTATGATAAATTCTCCCTAGAATGTATTAATTTTGCCTTTTGTGAAAAATTGCCAGACCTCTTTTTAGAAGGCAAAAAGGACCAAGGTGATATTCATTGTGTTTCCCATTTTGCCTTACCTGACAGCAGATTCCAACTGAGTCTGTACAGACTTAGTGTTAAAACTGCAGTGCTCAGCTTAACCCCAATTCCATTTCCACTCTTTCTCTAGCTGGTTTCTGATCAAACATTTTTTAGTATAATTTTTAATTGCTTACCTATGTGTGCTTTTAACTATAAAAAGTCTCAAAGTCTTTTTGAAAGAGGCAGTATTGATAAATTATAAATAATTACAAATAACTCTTAGGCAATTAATGTTCATACTATCAGAATGATAATTATGTCAACATTTCCTTGTTATTAATTTCCTAATTATTTTACAGCTGTTTAGGACACACTCACCTTTTTCCCAAGCTTATGTGTTCCAAGCTTATATTCTACCAGACAAATCATATTCTAAGACCACAATAGATTTCTCCCTTGGGAAGCCTATGAATTTGATCTCAAACTCTCAAAAATTACTTTTTGTTCCATGGGATGCAATGTGTGTATTATTAGATCAGAAATACATTTATATTCATGCAAAATAATGGAGAAATACACATTTATATGTGGCATGAAAGTAGTTCCCAATCCTATAACATGAGGAGATATTAAAATATTAATCTGTTTTTTTAGACTAAAAAAAGATTAAATCTCCTGTTCCCAGTAGCACAAAATGAGACAAACTATATCAGTCAGAAAAAGATCTAAAAAAAAAAGTCTAAAACCATTCCTATTCTTCTGGAAAGCATTACATAATTCAGTATTCAATGGATGAGATATTCAAATAAGTCTCTTTTCACCAGTACCCTAGAGTCTCAGATTAACAGTGAACTGGGACACTAATTTTTCACTAATGTAGTAATTGGAAATACATAGTCAGGATTTCTAATGATGTTACAAGACTTCCTTAATTTATGAGTCTTTAATAGCATATAAGATGGGTGGATAAAATGGAGAGCTAGTTTTTAAAAAAAGAGGTCACATTTGCACCATGAAATGAGATAGTGGGAGAAGACAGAATTCTTTCCCCACCAACATATTTCTTGAAAATGCCTTGTCCTTAGAGATGACTTTTGAAGACAATGTGGATTACGTTATCTTTCAAGCTATCAAGTCATGTTTTCTAGCAATAAACAAATTATTTTCTAGAAGATGTTTGTAACTGACAAAACAAACTTCCCCAAACTTGTTCCATTATTTTGGTTTTTCTTTTTAATCTATGGCTTCACACAGTGAAAGTAATCTGCCTTTCATTTCTGATAGTCTGTCAGTAAATGAGTAGCCATGACTCTGTTTTTGTGTAATTTTTCTTATTTATTTTTGGCCTGAACCTTAACAATAGCATAAAAACCCTGGGCTTGCACCACAGGGTACAGACACCAGTTCCTATTGAGTGTTTTCATGAGCACAAGAACGGTGCTCCATGTTTTCTCCTAACAAAACAAATGCACTTATGTGAGGAAGGCCACATAAGGATAGGTTTTATATTTCTGTGACACGTTGCTCTCAGATTATTCAGCCACCATTGGAAGTTCCCATTACTTTTAGAATAGAACATTCCTTTCTCTCTTAATAAGAGTAAATCCCGCTAAAGTAGGCCAGCGCGGCTCAGGAGGTACCCTTGCTCCAAGAGTTGTAGTAAAACAAGAAGGAAGACACCAGCGTCTCCAAGTGCCTGTCATGTATTTACCAACTTGATCACCTCTCTATAAATTAAACTCCTGAACTACTGGCTTGGGTGCAATAAACAGTGCAATGTAACTGGTTTTGAATTCACGTATCAGTCAATTGAATGTTTTATTTATTTGAGACACGGAAGCAAAACATAAATGGAAGATACTGAGGAGACATAAACCAGATAATCCTATAAGAGAGTGCCAGGAGAGCCAACAAAAGTGGGGATGTTGCCATGGTTACTAGGAAACACAACCGAGATTCTCAATGTCAGGAAGATATTGAAAATGTGGCAAAATAAGCTCTTAAGACTGGGGTCATTCTCTCCTCTGTACTTTAATTAGTGTGATCTTGGCCCTTGGAACCAAGCCAGAATGGAAAAAGCTATCTTCATTCTGCCCTGTTGGCAACATTCTGTACTTAGGAAGTTTTCTCTCTGGAGCTTCTGTCGCATATTAGTGTAATTAGAGATATAGCCTCCTTCTACAATGAAGATAATTTCCTAATTAGAGAATGAACCTAACCTATCTATCACTCACGAAAGCCTACCACCATTGGTATCCCAGGGAAAGCCACGATTCTAGCTGGATACCAACCCTCCCATTAGCTCCGCATCACCCAAAGGAGCTACCTCTGTCCTAGCAGACAGAGTCAGTTGTACAAATCTAACAGTGACTCACCATTTGCCCAGCACACCCTATATTCGCTTTTTTCTTCATTATAATTCAGTCTGATTTTAAAGCGAAATTCAAATATGTGTGGTAGGCTGATCAAACTACAATCTTTATCCAGATATGCACAGATGAAAAACAGAAAGAAAGAAAGGCCGAAAGCGAGAAATAACAAGCTAGGCTAAAATTAAAATTGGGCTTCAAGAGTACAATGAAGTAAATATGTCTCCCTTCCTATTTGTTTTGACTGTCTCGTAGAAAAATTTACTGGACTCTGACAAGTTTACTTTCTCTACCAACTGCTGTGGAAATTATGAGGAGGTAATGGATAGAAATATAATTAGACAGAGGGACGACACTAGAAAAGTAGCAAACGGATATGGAAGCTTGTCAATTCTGTAAATCTAATAGAAGCTCGTGGGCTCAGTGATCTGCAATATAGAGGAATATATCTGTATTAAATATATCTTCAATAAGTGAGTGAAACACTCACGGGTGGTTTGGATTCATGCCTATTCGATGTGGCCCTATTTTTTCCATTCAGATCCATTTGTGCATGCTGTATCGAATATATACAGCTCTACAGGAAGAAATCAAGTGTAACCATATTTCTTCTAGAACATCAGTGGGTCACACCTTAAAATTCTGCCTTAGTACAGACAAGTTCCATAAAAGTCTTTGTGTGTGACTCTCCAAAATTTAAAAATGATTGTCTCATTTATTATCTTTAATAAGAGATCTTCAGGTTTAAGAATTTTATGTGACTCATTAGAACACATTTTGAAGCACACATACTTTGTCAACTATTTATATTTTACTTTAAAGTATACTCAATATGTCAAGAAAACACAAGAGAATCAACTGAAAACTTTTCATAAGATGATATACTTGGACAAATATCTATAAAATATTTCAAAGACCAAACATCAATACCATAATATCTGTAAAGAATATCTATAAATCTATGAAACACGATGTACAGTTCAATAGCAAAAGGGGCTAAAAAACACATATACACACACATAAAATACAAAAGAAATCAAAAAGTTCAAAATGCCATTTAACATATAAAAATTTTAATAGCAAAAATCATCAGCAAAATAAGACACCTCTTATATCATGTTGGTTCTATATTTAAGGAAGCCTCAAGTTCTCCAATGTTGTGATAAGATAGGCACTTTCATATGCTACTATTAGAAGGATAAATTAGTACAGACTTTCTGAAAGGAATTTAGCAATATGTATTGCAATCCTTAAAAATGTTCATTTTGTAACTTTTGAACTAGTAATTCTAAGGGTTGAATCAAACATGCAAATATTTGTGTACAAGGACATTTATTACCATATTATTTTTCCTAACTAGAATTGGAAGCAATCTATATATTTGACAAGAACAATGTGTACATAAGTTATTTTATATAATGAAATATTATACAAGCATCAGAATAACATTTTTTGAAAAAATGATAACAAGGAGAGCATGATATAAGTTTAGGTTGTAAAAGAGACAGAGACAAAATTGTATTTACAAGATGATCCATAGTAAAGTATTTTGTAATAGTGCCATATCTTAATTTTATTACAATAAATTGAAAATGTTTTATTTGAAATATTATGAAGATCATAAATTAATGATCAGCACACTTTTTCTTACAGAGCCAGGTAATAAATATTTTAGGCTTTACAAGGTTTAGTTTTTATTTAATCATAGGCCAAGAGGCAAAATCAAAGATAATTACATAGATGCTTACACAACTGTTTAAAATATAACCACTTAAAGTTATTAAAAACAGGCAGCTGGCTACAGTTCGCTAACTGGTGTCCTACATTAACTAACTTGGAAAGTTCTGAAGCTACTGCTTTCTGACTTAAAATGTCCTATTTGGTCGGTGGTGCTAATCATACCTGCCCTAAGCACCTCAAAGGATTGTGGTGACAACCTGAAATATAGAGAAAGTATCAGAAAACATAAAAGTGTTAAAAAATATATCACAATGTGGGACAATTTGCTCTCTCCTGGAGTTCCTTTTCCTTTTCTCTCTCATCTAAATCCTACTCTTCCTTCAAGGACTATCTGAGGTTAAACTCATTTCCAAGAAGACAGCCCACCCTTAATCCTACATCAATCTCTCCTTCTTCTTCACAGAATGTGTATGCCATTTAGATTTTGCTTGTGGTTATGATATTTTTTTCACAAATTAGGTGATAAGAACCTTGAGGGAAGAACTTGTCTTGGATAATTTTTTTTTCTATCCCTCACTGCAAACAACTCACCATAATTATTTTGAACTTGTGATACATTTAAAATATGCTCATTAAGTCAAATGGTAGGCACCACATTGCTGCATCTATTCCGGGAATAGTCAGCTTTGTGATTCCGGGGAACCAAGACTATACCACAAAGCAGTCCTTGTTTATTTGAATTTTAAAAAGATATATGCCAATAAGAACAAATAGGTACAAGGACATCATTTAACATTTCCAGGAAAACAAAATTGCTTCCACTCAACCACAGCCATCACCATACCCTCCCATTTCATTTCAAATAAAAAGAGTAATAGTAATAATACCTGGAAGCCGGAAGGCCATCAACTTCTTATAAGCAGTTGTAAGTTGATTCTCTATAATAGTTATTCTAAACTATTGTCATTTTACAGATATGAAATCTCAATTTTCATGAGCTAAAATAATTTTGAGTATCATAAAAAAGATTGCAAATATTCAAACAATAATGGTGCATGTGTGACTATTCACACTGCACCCATTCATTCCAAACCGAGACCTCATCTGTGTTCCTTATTTCATTATTTTTATCTTCAAGGAACACTTTCAAGTGGCTTTGGCAAAGAAGCTGCTTTAAGCAACCAAGAGTCATTTCGTGCTTACCTGCCAATGACTTAGTAAGTGAAGAACATGTGTTAGATGTTAAGGGGATGTAAAGAGGCAGAATTAATCTCTTAAAATTAGAGACCATGTATACGGGAGCTTCAGCTATTTGGAAAAGACCTAAGAAATAGATAATAGTAACAAAAGTAAAGGTCATAGATTCCTTTTTCTACAAGGAGGCCACTCAGAGCTCAACAATATGTTTGTTAAAATCTATAATCCATAATAGGGACCAGATTTGATACATGGGCTCAAGCAGTAACTATCCAGAGGTCATCAGTGTCCTACTCAGAAAGTCAGAATAATAATATTTACCCTGAACCCTTCTTGGTTTGTAATGTGTGACAAATTACCCCAAAACTTAAAGCTTAGAATAACCACCCTGTTTTATCTCAGCTTCCCTGGGTCGGTCAGCCAGGTGCAGCTTAGCTGGGGGGCTCTGGCTCAAGATGCTTCATGAGGTTGTAGAGCTGAGCTGCTAGGATGGTTGCAGTCTCATCTTAAAGCCCGACTGGGGGACGTTTGCTTCCAAGCTTCCTCGCAGGGTTGTTGGCCGGCAGACCGCAGTTCCTCACCGGCTCTTGGCCAGAGAGTTTGGTTGCTTGCCATGTGGGGCTTTTTATGGGCTGCCTGAATGTCCTCATGATATGACAGCTGGCTTCCCCCGGGCCGGGGGTTGAGGGAGAAAGAGGTCAAGCTGCCCAAAGTGGAAGCCTTTATCACCTAATCTCAGAAATTCCTGTAGGTAGGGAATAAGAAAGAAGTAGGTATGTCTGACTATTAAGGGGTGGAGATTGTAATAGAAGCAAGATTCTAAGGAGGAACAGTAGGGACATTAAATACAAAATTTTAAAAGTTACCCTGCTATGGACTGAATTGTGTTGCCCCAAAATTCATATGTTGAAGCCCTAACCCCCAATGTGATGGTGTTTGGAGATGGGGCCTTCGAGAGGTACTTAGATCTGGATGAGATCATGAGGATGGGTAACGTCATGATAGGATTAGTACCTTTGTAAGAAGAGACACCAGGAGAATTTGCTCACTCATGTCTGTCTGCCTGTCTCTCTTTCCATGCCCCACCCCCCTGCTACCATGTGAGAGTACACAGCTCAAAAGTGGCCTACAGCTTTAAGCAATTTGGGGAATTTATGTGTTTCTAGAAAATTTTCCACTTCATCTGGGTTATTTGATTTGCCAACATATAATTGTTCATCGTATTTCTTTTTAGCCTTTTTTAAAAATTTCAATAGATTTAGGGAGTGCATGTGTACAGGTGTGGTTTTGTTACATGGATATGTTGTGTACTGGTGAAGCCTGGATTTCTAGTGTACCCATCGCCCAGTGTGCATTATACCCAATAGGCAATTGTTCACCCTTCACACCCCTCCTACCCCTCCTACCCTTCCCCTTTTTGAGTCTCTAAAATCCATTATACTACTATATGTGAGCACTCATAGCCATAGCTTATCTCCCACTTATAAGTGAGAACATGTAGTATTTGGTTTCCATTTCTGAGTTATTTCACTTAGAATAATGAATGGTCTCGAGTTCCATCCAAGTTGCTGCAAAAGACATGATGTCATTCTTTTTTTGTGGGCTGAGTAGTATTCCACGGTGTATATATACCACATTTTCTTTTTGTATTCCTTGGCACTTAGGGTGATTCCATAACTTTGCAATTGTGAATTGTGATGGGATAAACATGAGTGCATGTGTCTTTTTGATCTAATGATTTCTTTTCCATTGGGTAGATACCCAGTAGTGGGATTGCTGGATCAAATGTCAGATCTGCTTCTAGTTCTTTGAGAAATCTCCATACTGATTTCCATAGAGGTTGTACTAATTTGTATTCCCACCAATAGTGTATAAACATTTCCTTTTCAACAGATATGCACCAACATCTGTTATTTTTTTACTATTTAATAATGGCCATTCTAATTGGAATAAGATGGTATCTCATTGTGGTTTTAATTTGCATTTCTCTGATGATTGGTGATGTTGAGCATCTCTCTAGAAATTTGTCAGCCATTTATATATTTTATTTTGAAAAATTCCTGTAGGTAGGTAATGTCCCCTCTTTCATTCTTGCTTTTATCAAGTCTTCTCTATTTTTTTCTTGATCAGTCTAGAGCAAAGATTTGTCAATTTTGTTAATCTTTTCAAATAACCAACTTTCATTTTTATTGATTTTTTTATATTGTGTTTCTACTCTCTATTTCATATACTTCCATTCTAAAATTTATTCTCTCCTCCCTTTGCTAGCCGTAGGTTTAGTTTGCTCTTCTTTTTCTGCATTTGAAGTTATTTTTAAATGTAGGTATCTATAGATATAAATTCTCTCTGAGCACTGCTTTCACTGCATACTATAAGTTTTGTATTTATATTTTAACTGATCCCAAAGTATTTTCTAATTTTCATTGTGATTTCTTCTTTACCTTATTGGTTATTTAGGAATGTGTTGTTTAATTTCCACATATTTGTGAATTTCTTTTATTTTCTTGTTATTGATTTTTAATTCAACCCATTGTGATCAGAAAACATACTTTGTTTGATTCCATTCTATTTATTTACTGAGACTTGTTTTATGACCTAACATATAGCCTTTCTTGGACAATATTCCATATCCATTTAAGAACAATATGTATTCTGCTGTTGTGGATGGAATGATCTCTCTCTACATACATATATCTGTTAATCAAGTTGGTTAATACAGTTGTTCAAGTCTTCTATTACCTTGCTGATTGTTTCTTTAGCTCTTCTATCCATAACTGAAAGTGGGGTGTTGAAGTTTCCATTTTGTCAAATGCGCTTCATATATTTTAGGCCTCTGTTGTTAGATGCATATATGTTTTCAAATGCCAAATCTTCTTGATGGATTGACCCCTATGTTATTATAAAATGTCTTTCTTTGTCTCTAATAAAAATTTTGTCTTAAAGTCTATTTTGTCTATATTAGTAGCTACTAATTACAGCTACTAATTACTAATTACAGCTACTCCTGCGATCTTTCGGTTAGTGTTTGCATGCTATGTCTTTTTTCATCCTTTTATTTTCAACCCATTTGTGTCTTTGAATCTAAAGTGAGTCTCTTATAGACAGCATATAGCTGGATTATTTTTTATCCATTCTGCCAATGTCAACCTTTTAATTTAATATTTTAATCCATTTACATTTCAGTTAATTACTGATAAGATAGGATTTATATCTTCCATGTTGCTATTTGTTTCCTATGCCAAGTGATTTTTATTCTTCTCTTCCTTCATTACTGCCTTCTTTTGTGCTAGACAGACATCTTCTAGTCTATCATTTTAATCCCTTGTAATTTATTTTACTATTTTTAAGTTATTTTCTAAGTGGTTGCTCTGGAAATAGCAATTAATGTCTAAACTTAAAACAATATAGTTTATATTAATACTGATTTACTATCAATAGTATACAAAAATTTTGCTATTATATAGCTCTGTTCCCTTGCCCCTTTATGTTGTTCTTGTCACAAATTACATCTTTATAGATTTCATCCCCCTTCACATATATTAATAATTATTGTTTTATGCAGTGTTTTTAAAAATCAGATAGAAAAAACTGAGTTACAACCAAAAATACATTTATACTGTCTTTTATTTACCTATGTAGTTACCTTTTCCAGTGATCTTTATTTTTTTATGTTGATTTACATTACTATCTAATGTCCTTTCATTTCACCCTAAAGAACCCCCTTAGTATTTCTTATAGGGCATATCTTTTAGTAAGAAATTTAGCTTTTTAAAATCTGTGAATGTTCTGATTTCTCCTTCATTTTTGAAAGGTAACTTTGCCAAATAAAGAATTCTGTCAATTTTTTTTCAATCAGCATTTTGACTATGTCATCCTACTGCCTTCCCACCTCCATATTTTGATGAGAAATCAGTTGTTAATCTTATCGAGGATCCTTCATAGGTGATTAGATTTTTATGTCTTGTTGGTTTCAAGATTCTTTGCCTTTGATTATCAAGAGTTTGATTGTGATTTATCTTGATGTAAATCTGTTCGAGTTACCCTATTTGAAGTTCATTGAACTTCTTGGATATGCAGATTAAAATTTTTGTAAAATTTTGGAAGTTTTGACCATTATTTATTTCTTTAAATATTCTTTCTCATCCTTCTCCTCTCCTTCTGAGACTACCATTATATATGTGTTGGTCTGCTTAATGGTGTCCCACAGATCCCTGAGGATCTGTTCATTTTTCTTCATTCTCTTTTCTTTGTCTTCCTTAGACTTAATAATCTCAATTAACCTATCTTCAAGTTCATTGGCTCTTTTTTGTGCCTGCTCAAATATGCTGTAGAGCCCCTCTAGTGAATTTTGCATTTCAATTATTATAGTATTCAATTCCAGAATTTATGTTTCATTTCTTTTTATAATTTCCTTTATTGATATTCTCTATTTAGTGACACATTGCTATCAGATTTTCTTTTAGTTTTTTTAGGCATGGTTTTCTTTAGGTCCTTTAACATATTTAGAATAGCTAATTTAAAGTATATTTCTAATAAGCCCAATGTCTGAGATTCCTCCAAGGATAGTTTTATTAACTACATTTTTCTCCTTGTGTGTTTGTGAACTATACTGTCTTGTTTCTTTGTATGTCTTGTAATTTTTGTTAAAAACTGGACATTTAAAAAAATATAATGTTGCAACTAAGGAAAGCATATTTGCCTCCCTCCCAAGAGTTTTTGTTGTTGCTGTTTTTATTTTTTGTCGGTGTTTCTTATCCTGTAACTTCTCTAAAATAATTCTTTAAAGTCTGTGTTCTTTGCATGCGTGGCCATTGAAGTCTCTACTCAGTTAGCTTAGTGGTTAGCTAATGATTGAACAGAATGTGCCTGAAATATCTGGAACCATTAAATACCCCAATATTTATTGAGGGGCTCTATGTATGTATTGAGGCATGCCTTCATTCAAGCAGACAGTCTTCAACTCTGTCTTGGCTTTGCTTTCTATACACAGAGCCTCAACATCAACCAGTCATGGGTGTGTGAGGTCTTCTCAGGTATTTGCTGTAAATACACACAGCCCTGCACATGCACCTGGCCTTCCATATTCCCAGGAGTATACTGGAGCTTTTAAAAGTCCCTATAAACCTCTAATTCCTCCCTTTCCTTTTGAGCTTTTTGGCCAATGTATTGTTTGTCCCAGCTGTTATTCATTGCCTCAAGCAGCTATGTCCCTAAAACATTTGCCAAACCTCCCTGGAGAGATTTCAGCACTGCTAAGTTTGAGTGAGGTCAAATGAAGACATGCCTTTTGAGTAGAGTTTTCCAGGGAACCACCAGACAGTCAAATAGTGACAATTCTTTGGGAATGAAGTCCTTTCTGCTCCCTCCAGTACCCAAAATGTAGGATGTTATTTTTAAAGTAACCACTGAGCTGGGAAGGAAGAGGGGACTAGGGTAAGTTAAAACACCAACTCTGCAGCTCACTGTTTTACCAAGATTCACCTATTTTCCTTCTTTCTTCTTCCTCCTCCCCTCCTCCTCCTCCTTCTTCCTCTCTCTATTTTCTTTCTTCCTTTCCTTTCCTTTCCTTTCCCTTTCTTTCTTTCTTTTCTTTCTTTCTCTCACTCTCTTTCCTTCCTTCCTCCCTCCCTCCCTCCCTCCCACATTCCCTTCCTCCCTCTCTCTCTCTCTCTTTCTTTATCTTTTGCATAAATGCCCAAAGGTTGCTTGCTATAAGTCAGAGTTCTGTAAAAAGTTGATTCTGACTATTACTTTTTCAGTTTTTTCATTGCTTTGATGGAGGGGGAAATTTTTCAAAGTCGTTATTCTGCTATTTTCACTGACTCATCTTGAAATTTTCAGTTGTCATAAAAATATTCAAATGTGGACCAAATCATTTCCTTCCAAATTCCAGATAATAAGATGTTCTAGTTTGAGGTAGCATTTTTTTTTTTTTTTGAGACAGAGTGTCCCTCTGTTGCCCTGGCTAGAATGCTGTGGCATCATCATTAAACTCCTGGACTCAAGCAATCCTCCTGCCTCCCCAGTAGCTGGGACTACAGGCACAAGCCAACATACCTGACTAATCTATCTATCTATCTATCTTTCTTTCTTTCTTTCTTTCTTTCTTTCTTTCTTTCTTTCTTTCTTCCTTCCTTCCTTCCTTCCTTCCTTCCTTTCTTTCTTTTTTTTTTTTATAGAGATGGGGTCTCACTCTTGCTCAGGCTCGTCTTGAACTCCTGACCTCAAGCAGTCCTCCTCCCTCAGTGAGATAGCATTTTGAAACTGTATTCTCCAGAATGATAGCTTAATGAATATTAATTGAAAGTCTCATAATCAAGTAAGTTATATAACATTGGGTTGAGCAATGTTTAATGGACTTGTTTATTGCAGGATTTCTCAGTGATTCTGATACATAAGTCAGCTATCATAATCCTCTGTGTAGGAGGCAATGTGCAATATTTCTTAAATTTACTAAACCATGAAACTATTTTTTTCTTCAAGGTGCTTGCTGGGACTGGTGTTCCAAAGATCGAAATTGAAACACACGATCATGAAATGTCTGTCCTATCCTCCAAAATCCTATAGTGTAGACTTGTGCTGTCTAATACCATAACCTTTAAACATCACTTGAAATGTGGCTGGTCTGAATTGAGATGTGCTATAAGTATAAAATACACATTGGATTTTGAAGATTTTATATAAAAAAGAATATAAAACATCTCATTAATATTTTTATGTTGGTTATATATTAAAATAATATTTTACATATAGTGGACTTAAAATATATTATTAAAATCAGTTTCACTTGTTTCCGTTTGCTTTTTTAATGTAGCTACTAGAAAATTTTAAATTACACATGTGGATTGATTTGTATTTCTATTGGAAAGCACATGTCTAGACGTTTCCTGGGACTATCTTGTCATTACCTAAAACCCATTCAAAACACTGTATCTTATTTACCAACTCAGGGAAGTTACAGATTTATATTTCCTTAACTTCTAAAAGTCAGGTTTATGCAGTATAATCTCTCTAATCAAATCATTAGATTTGTTTAATATTAAGTTTTCTTAAAAGTAAATCCTGATAATCAGCCCATGTAACTAAATTAAAATGAGGGCATTTAAAAGGGAGAGCCTTAATAGTGGATAACTCCCGCACTTCTAATTATTAAATGGGATAATTATATCTAATTCTACTTTGGTGTTTTGACAAGGAATCTGGCTAATTGACTTTACTTACAGGAATGACATGAACCCTGGTAGTGACACTTATGATTACTTGGTTGTAGTTTTTACTTATTCAAAAATAGTTAAGGTAGTGCCTGTAACCCTAGAACTCTGGGAGGCTGAGGCTGGCGGATCGCTCAAGGTCAGGAGTTCAAGACCAGCCTGAGCAAGAGTGAGACCCCGTCTCTACCAAAAATAGAAAGAAATTAATTGGACAACTAAAAATATATAGAAAAAATTATTCAGGCATGGTGGTGCATACCTGTAGTCCCAGCTACTCGGAAGGCTGAGGCAGGAGGATTGCTTGAGCCCAGGTGTTTGAGGTTGCTGTGAGTTAGGCTGACGCCATGGCACTCTGGCCCAGGCAACAGAGTGAGACTTTGTCTCAAAAAAAAAAAAAAAAAAGTTAAGGTAGCCTCATGCCCAAGCATAACTGGGAATCTCCCTCAGATTGCTAAATGCAGGGTTTTTGGAAATGATTGCAGTAGCCTCCATTGGGAGAGTGGCCTATTAGTTCCAATATCCTAGGGAAGGGCAATTAGACCCCTTACAATTTCAGAATTTAAAAGGAAGTGATAACTATGGAGGATAGAAAGATGGCAGTTCTGGAACCCCAAGTTGACAGGTATCAGAACCAATTGTAATCAGTCAATTAATACCCTAAGGAAGACAGCTGTATAAAAGAATTAAAGGAACTAAACACTAGAAGTTATAATTTTGAGACCTCACTCTTGGGGCACAGTGCTTCGAACTGAGATATTGAGATGATTCTCAGTAGACCTAGTTGGCTTGAGTGGAGATCTGGATCCATAAGCATCGCTGCAGCAGAAGACCCTGGAATCTGTCGCGCCGTAAATCACATCACCGCTTGTGGCAACAGAAGACAATGGCAGTCGTGGGCTGATGAGACTCCACTTGGGGGAAGCTGGGTGGACCCTCTCCCCTCTTTAGATTAGGTAAGCCCCCAGGTGCTAGGATAATTTAGTGAGGAGGCAGACCAAAGAGGAAGCAATTGAATTTCCTATATACAAGGCAGAAATTATTTAAACAAGCAATTAATTATAAAAGTAAAGAAATATGACTATAGTTTACTTCTAAGTTTGTGGAGAGTTCATGCCAGACTATGTAAAATATACAATTTGTATATATTTCTCTTGCCAACTAACTCTCCCCTCAGTTGATTGAATAAATTTCCTCTGTTCATACTTTCACTGAACATTATTTTCTCTGTTTAAGAATCTATATGGGTTCCTTTGGCCTGTCATATCAGAGTCTATATTACAGACTCACCGGGTACCCATCAAATGATAAACCGAAATGGATAATTAATTCATGATTCATTTTCCTAAAGCAACTGGATTTTTAAAAAGGATAATCTTCAGATTTCCAGCCTTCTTTTGTTTAGCCCTGTAGAGCTCAGGCCCAGATACTGGGGCGGGTGGCGGTGCCTTGCCAATACATGAATTCCTGCACCGGTAACCCGCTGGCAACCACTCACATCGAGATACCTGTAGAGTGTCAGTAAAAAGGACTTAGCAGAGGATTTTCACAGATTGGCACACCTAGTTTTCCTCCTTCTAGCTAGTAGGTCAAGAGTGGGTGCTTTATGTGGAGAACCATTTGTTCCGCATTTCACTAACTAGTTGACAGGACACTTCAGTGGAGTTTGCTGTTAGAATGAAGCAGCACACCAAGGTAATCCCAATTATATCAAGCATCATCCAAGTCTCCCTTTCCTAAGCAGAGGAAGCTGTTTTCCACCCTCCCCACACATGCTTGTTAAACACCATGAGCTCTAAGTATCTAGATAGATTTGGCCTTCCCTAGATTTTCATGGAATTTTCTGCTCATAAGAGAGTTGTAAAAAAGACATAGAAGATAATATAAATAAGATTTCCATGAGAAGAGTTCAGATAAAGCTGAAATGTTTTTGCTGCTTTCATTTAAGTACATTTTAAGTATCAAAATCAAGAAAAAGGATGAAGAATAATTCCAAATGAAAAACTATTTGAGAAATCGTTGTTACATGTTTATAGGAAAAAATAGCTTCAGCTTTTATATCTGCCTGGGATGGGAGCCGTGGGTAGGAACCTGTAACAAGGGGTGGAGTTGCTTGCCTTTTATCTCCTTCTTTTCCTTCTAAAGGAAAGAGGACATTGTGGGGGAATGAAAAGTTTACTAGACAGGTTCAGGTGCTGGATTCGAAACCGTTCTGCAATGCATTCCACCACATTCTCCCCCTTCCCTTCTAGAATACTAGAATGCAAACTTCTATGCATCAGAGCACCCCTGCCTTCACAGCATTTGTATAAAATGATTAAAACAGTTTGTCCCTTTAGGAAAAAAATAGCATAGGAGGTGCAGCCAGATGACTTGATGTGGAGACCTGTACTGCCATTTGCTAATTAGGCAAATTTGGGCAAGTTACTTAATTTCTTTGAGCCACAGTTTCCTCTGGGGGGCAAAAAATGGGAATAACTGCTTGACAGTTGGGGTTGTTTTGATGATTACATATGTGTGTCTGTGAAAATGCTAATCAAATAGAAGGCAAAATTCTTCCAGAGGTGTCCTGGCTTTCCCAGCTGCTGCTCTTTCCCCTGTGCTTTCTGTAGTGATGGTGGTCACTGTTTTATGCAGTCTTTGATGCAACTGTTGGCGTTATTTCTTATGCCAAAGTTTCTTTCATGAGCTAGATTTGTTTGTAGGGAATGTTGCTTAGTTGCCAGTTTTCATTCTGTGTGTAGAGAGATCCTTTTTTAGTCAGAAGACCTGGGATCTACTCCCAGACTAGCTGTGTAATCCTGGACACATTATAGCACCTCTCAGGGGCTTGATAGCATCATCATTATTTAAACCAGTGTTTGGATTAGAAGATTTTTTAAGGTTTTCTTCTGCTAAAAAAATTCTAAATCTGTAATAATTTAAGAGTTATATGACAAGTTATTGATACTCTCTGAGTCTTAAGGGCCTCAACTATAGAATGTAGCACTGGCTTTTCTTTTTAATGGCCACAAGATTGTTTGACATTTCTCCAATTGAGAGATGAGGTCTATGTGTACATCTCTATAAAACTGGGCACACTTGTCACTGCTTTAATTAAAAAAGTAACAAGGAAGTGACACTACATGACTTCGAAGGCTAGTTCATACAAAGTGATGCAGCTTACTCCTTGTTTCCTGAGATAGTCATGCTAGAGCCCTGAACCACCATGGGAAAAGTTTAAAAATCCTCAGGCTGTCATGCTGTGAGGAAGCTCAAACCACAAGGAAGTCATGTGTAGGTTCTCCAGTTGACTATATCAGCTGAGTTCATGGTTCCAGGCAAACCTGTCCAAATGTCAGACATATGAGTGAAGGAGCCTCCAGATGATTCTAGACTCAGCCATCAAGCCACCCACTGCCTTTGAGTCTCCTCAACTGGGGCCCCAAATGTCGTGGAACAGAGACAAGTTATCTCCCCCACATACAAACAAAAACACACACACCTCACTTGAATTCCAAAACCACAGAATCTGTGAGCCCAATAAAATGGTTATCTTGCACAACTAAATTCTGGGGTGGTTCCTTATACAGCAACAGTAACTGAAACGGTGGCTATTAACACCACATTATATAAAATAGGAGGTTGCCTGTTGTTGTCCTTTGCATCTCTGTAGTTTTGCATTATAAGAAAGTGGGGAGAACGGTCATAAAATGGGAATAAATTAAGCAAATAGTGCGTGGCTTAGACCCTGTAAAACAATTCCTTTAATGCTATACATGCCTTTCTCTGATGAATACTCACGCAAAAGTGGGCTTCTGTTACAGTGCGCATTTCCTCTATGACTTTAACTCTTCATCCCAGTTCTTGCTTTTATTTGATGGTGCAAAGAAGAAGTGGTAGGACCACTTATTGATATTGTAAGACAGGCCCATTAGGAATACAGAATGATCACAGTGTCTTTGTTGAAATTATTTTATCAATTTCCATTTAAAAAAATCTTTGGTCAAACAAAATATCATAAACCATGCATCCATTCCTTTCTAACTCATTCTACTGTATTCAGTAGAGATGGGTCAGTCACTTCTGGGAATGATGGTGGCTGCTCTGCCAAGACAAAAATGTATCAGGCAGAATCCCAGCTCCTAAGCAATTGACCAGTTCTAATTTACCCATCGGTGAGAGAGTATTTGGTTATGTAGGTAATTTAAATAAAGAAAATCAAAAGAGCAAACCCATCATCTTAAACAACAGCATGATGACTTGCTGGGATCTGGGTAGGATGCTCACAAAGGAGGAAGTACCCGTGGGTTCGCAGGTAAGTGCTGATTTCACTAAGCTCATGTCTATTACCTAAAAACAGGAGCTGAGGACCAGGCTGTCCAGGTTGGGATGCTGTGTCACAAAGAGATGGATAAGCTAATCCCTCACCTTCAGGAAGAAACAAGCAAGGAATTGTTTCCAAGTACAGGCCTGTCTGCACACAGAAGACAGGGCAATGAATCAAGTGTGGTAGAGACATGATGCAAATTTGTTCAAATGGATTATCATCATCATCATAGTTCCCACTCCAGGAGCACCTAAGATGTGCCTGATTCTGAGGCAGGCCCTTTATATGCACTAGCTCTAATACTACAATAGTCCTACAAAATAGATGCCACTATCCCCACTTTAAAGTAAGGAACTTGGGGGTTTGGGAGTTTAAGTCTCATTGAGGTTGCCTCTAAGTAAAGGACAAAGCTAACAGTCAAATATAGGGCTGATGGTCCCAGACCCCATATTTTTTCCAATGCACTTTCAGCTGAGAACTACACTGATTAGAATCAGCCATCTTCTCCAAGCACCTAGGTTCTCTATCAATAAATACATCAGCAAGGAAGAGAGGCCTTGATAAACTAATGACATAAAATGGAATTCGCTGCAAGCTTCTAAAATAAATCAGAAGTTTAGGCCTAATAGGTTCAGTTTAAGATTATTAGAACAAAATGAGTTATAAAACACTAAAATATTGAAGTATTATTAAAGGATCAAAATATACTAAACTGGAACATCATAAACAGGAAAAAAATGAAACCTAACCTATAATTAACCCTGAAATTTTTATGTGATTTTTCTGCTTAGTTTAACCACTGCTCATTATGTTTTTATTTTTAACCATCACAGTTATGACTCCTTACTACTCTATTGACTGAAAGATTTTATTTGTCTCTCTAATATCATTAGTATCATAAAAAGTTACTAATAATTGCCTAAGTGCAACTAGGATGGTTCTAGGCACTGAACATAGACCCAGACTTTTATTTATAATAGAGAAATTTATATATAATTTATAATAGAGAAAGATCTGAGAATTCCTATCTATTGTGAGTATATATTAATAATACATACCCCCAGAGAAAGGAAAATCAAGTCCTCTACATCCTCACCCAACCTTACATCTGTACCTATCTATCTCTGTGTCTTTACCTATATCCATATTTGTGTATGGTCTATCTATCCCTCTATCTATGATGTATTATAATTATGCTGCAACATTCCCTGTATCCACTACAGCCTGGATACATATACACTTATGATCTCTGCATATGTGAATACAAAAGCCCACTTTTAAAACATTAAGACTCCAAAGGCTGTATACTCAAGGGCAAAGACAGAATGTTTTCCTTCCATGGTGATTCTTTAAGATCTTATTGCAAAGCTCTATATTCAGGGAACATCACAGAAAGGTCCTTTGATTTTCCAGAACATAAAAAAATGGAAAATCACAGGCAAGATCCTGTTTCGTGTACCACATTATGCTAAGTTATTTTCTCCTACACTCAGGTGAGCCACACTTCAAGGAAATCTTACATAAGAGAAAGTCAAACTTATAGAGCAGGGTAATTAGAAGGTAACTATTCATATTGCAAATAATTCAACGCATAGTTCATAAAAATAACGAGCCCTTAACTATGCATTTAAAACGAGACTTGATTCATAAAATTTTGATTTATACACAATTTACTATGAGATCGCTTTTATAGCTTTGTCTCAGAGCAGTCATTAACACAAATTTATGAAATGCCAACCACATCCCAGGAGCTGTGCTTTGCTTCATGTGCAACACCTAGAACTCCCCCAAGACCTTTTGCGGATGGCCTCTAAATTTAGGCTCTTGTTTGTCTGTTTTCGTGCCAGAATCTACAGAATCCCCATTGGAATATATAAATCAGAGAGTCATGGAAGTGCTTATCCATATTGCTCTCAGATTATCTAAGTAACCTCAAATATTATAGTGACATAGCATTTATTGAACTAAATTCAAATAATATAAGCAATAGGCAATTGGGCAACATCCATCATGTTATTTACACTATCAAGTAATCCAACACGATATACATAATGCTAATTTAAGAGATTTCCATGGATTAAAAGCGAATGCCTAGAAATGGAGTAAGATTAAGCTATTATTGCTGCATGAATTCGCTGTTTTGAGCAAAAAGAGACTAAGAATGGGGGCTACTCCTTCCCAGAACTTTGAGTTTGTGAAACACTTTCTCAAACATATCCAAATGCATCACCCAGCAAGCTGAGAGCAGACTGTCAACTTTTAATAGAGAATTTCTTTCAAGGGCATGGCATTTTTATTAAAAATTAAAAGAAATGTAGTATTATTCTCTCATTGCTTCATTCAGAGCAGTGTTCAAGGTGAGAACCTTTCGGAGCCCAGCACAAAGTAAGTAAAAGAGAAAACTGAGCTCCTACAATTTCTCATTCAGCTGCTGACATCTGAACATCCTTTCACTGGCTTCCAACCAACCAGTATCAAAGTCTATAAACACCACACGATGATAATCTGTTCTCAGCCAAGAAGTTCTCTCCACTCTAAAGTCACAGACTATTCTGTGAATCGTTTTCGACTTTTGAAAATCATCCCATCTTATTGACATATTACTTTTTGTCTAATCCTATTTGGAAGGAAAATTAGGCTCCCTTTTCTCCTTCCATATAGAGGGAAGCCAATGGGATATAGTGGCAACAGCAAACTTTGGTCCATGATTACTAGCTTTTTGACCTGGACTATATTTTCCAACTCCTGGAACCTTAGTCACCATACCTATACATTGGGGATAATGCTTCTCACACGGGGAAGATGAGAAGTGAATGAAATAATGTGTCTTGTACAGTTTCTGGAGCTTGGAAGACCTCAATAAATTATAGCTATTATGTTTACCTCTTATTTGTTTGATAGTTTTATTGATTACTGTAAATATTGGTTCCCAAAGTGGCAAAAGATCCAGTTAATGGGTTGACTCTTAGATCTATCTATTACCTACTAAATAGCAATGTTTCCTTTGGGGAATTATATTTGCTCCTTCAGTTTCAGGTATTTCTTCTTTTGAGTAGTCATAATCCAATGTGCACACTCTTTCTACCACACAGGCACTATGGAATTCTTCCCCCTTTAAATGCATCTTTCAGATCATTATTCACGATGAGGTGTGAAAGCCACAGAAGTATTATTTGAGTTATGTCCTGGCAGTGTAGAAACAGGGAGGCCACTGAAAAAGTCAGTCCGAGTCCAGAAAGTCTCACCATTTTGAGGCCAGCAACGTTAAGCGTGGTTATTTCTCATAAATTCTCCAGGCTCCTGACCAGGCAGACCCAGAAAGCTTGGGGACTCTCTGGATGTCCGGGGCCTGCAGATGTGGACATTTGGGGCCAGCACCAGGGAGCCTACATTCCTGGCGGTAAGAACAAGGCAGCCAAAGACTTCTGTTTCGTGGAGACAGGATACACAGTATGATATTTCACAGATTTTTTTCTCTGTCAGTCTCCTGAGATTACTAAAGTTGCTTGAATGACATCTTTACTTTTTCATAGTAGAAAGTCTGCACTATAACATCACATTTGAGAAGTGAATATATAGTGCTGATAACATGAAATGCATTGGTAAGTTAATCAATAAATGGATAAAAATTCTGTAAGTGTGGTATCCTCAGCAGGTATAAGCCATGTTGTTCTTCGTGGTAGTTATGTTCTTTTTGTTTAGCCTTCTTCAGCAGAAGGTAGTTATGTTCTATACAACTGTTGGAAACACTGGATTAGTGGATACTGAACCATTGCTCCCAGGGGAAATAAGTTCCTGTAAGCCTTTGGTCACATTTTTGTCAGTCAGTCAATACATAACCTTATTTTATGTGTGTTTCTGTGTAAAGATACCTTATTTAATATACATCGTTGATTCATTATCATTGAACTCATGGCCAACCACACTATAGCTCATCCTGAACAAAGCTTATCTAACACACGTATCTTCACTGTAAGGCACACACAACTTCCTTGCACTTGGGAACACTTAGTACTTCAGTACTATGTTTGGGGGCCATTTTAAACAGTGAAATCACCAAAAATAAAAATAAAAAGCACAAAAATGTGGGGAAGATGTGGCACGAATGCAAAAGGGACACTTCTTTACAGCAGAAACACAAAGGCAAAGCCTCACCTTGCTGGACCTCAGCTGCGAACACACACTTCAGGTGACTCAAATTTACCGCTTCTCTGCACATGTCCACAAATGGCCATGAAAGAACCTTAACTATGGATTTGGTGGTTACAAATAAAACTTTATAGAGTGGGAAAATTTGTAAGTACAGAACTCATGAAGAATGAGAATTGACTATATCAATACACTGCAATAAAAAATTAGCATATATAAGCAGAGGCAACTTACAGTGCCAGTAGCACTGCCTTAGTTTGCTCTAGTGACACCTAAATTACAGCATAGCCATGCTTAATGGCATGGGAGGTTTATGAAAATGTTTTCACATTTCTTCTAAATTAATAGTATACATTATAAGATTATGTAACTGCCTCCTCTCTCCCAAGTTACTTACAGGAAATATAAAACCTGCGTGATTGTTTTAAAGCCTTAAGGCTTTCAAGGATTAGTGGATCCCTACTGGAAGAAGGTGCTATTGTGTATTTTCCACACATATTTGTCTGACTTGCATTACTACTTAAATTTGTGTTTTGGGACCTTCCTCCTAGAAAACTTTAGGTCATAGTAAGAGCACAGAGAAGATAGGTATTAAAAATGTATTGTCTACTTGGCATGAGTTACAAACTCATGGGTCGGCTCTGAATAAATCAGGAAACTCCCACTAGCCTCTTTTTGTATAACTTTCAAGAAAATGGTTACCTACAGCAGCAGCTTTCCAAAAGCAGTTCCTAAATCACCAGCAACCTGCTAGAAATACAAATGCTTGGGGCCCATGAATCAGATGTATCGTATCAGAACCTCCAAAGGGAGCCAGCAATCTGTAGGTCAGCAAGCCCTCTGCGTTCTTCTCAGGCCTCTCAAGTTTGAGAACCGGCTGACCTAAGGCATCTTCCTAATGGTGTCCAGGTCACTTTGGTGGTCAGCAAAGGGAACATGGGGCCTGAGGCCATGATTACATGTTTAGATGAATGAGTTTGACTCTGGAAAATGGAGTTTTAATAGTCTATTTCCCAGAACCAGTACAAATAACAGAATATTTCATTAAAACTGACTTTTGAGGTATTACTTCAAAACAATTCATATTAAAATCAATGAGTTATTATGGAGTGGCTGAACACATGGCCTATTAATTTATTGTCCCATCCAAGTAGATAGGTTAATCTGAGTTTAAAAGTTTTTTTAGAAAGACACGTGAAGAATGAGTATTTGGGTGTGGGGTGTATTTATCTTGTGGGTGTGTATGTGTAAACAAAAGTCATAAAGAAAAATCTAGCACACTACAGTATGTCAGAATTATAATGAAATATGACTTAATGTCCATTGGACAAAATTGACATATCCCCTTTACAAGAACATTTTTATAAGGAAATAATTAATTTCCCAGTTATTTAAATAAGTATTTATTGTATTGATTGTCCTATAGCCAAGTAACTCATAGTCCACTAGAAGTTGTTATTGTGAGATATGACCTATATTGAATAGAAATCAGATTTTACTAAAATTTATCAGCATTTAAATGAAATGTGTACATTAGCGTCAAGAGGACTGTGTTTTAGCCTTTTCCTTTTTGAAGTCTCTGTTCTTCAGACCAGCTCCTTTCTCTTTCTGAAGCTCAGTTTCCTCATCTGTAACATGAGAATATTGGATTTACAGAGCTCCAAGATCTCTTCTAGATCTAAAATTCCACCTGGGCTGGAAATGTAAGCGTTAGCTTGAGAACTGGAGTCTCAAAGAAGAGGAAACACTTGAGACAAAACTAGGTGCTGAAAGCCTCATATATAGTCCTTTGCTGTTGACTGTTGCAAGAGTAGATGGAATCTGTAGGCCCCGCAGGAATGGTGGCCTGTGAGAAGAAATGTGGTGGAGGCATCGACATCAGGATGAGAGGTAATGTTGCCTTCCTGTAGGCCCAGGGGAGTGCAAATATTGGAGATGACATTTGTGCCCAAGAAAAAAACATAACTCCCCCCAGAATTCAGCCCACCTCAGGAAGCCACCAAGACAACTGAATGATCACCATTCAGCTACTAGGTCTGCCCGCTGCCATTCAGTGATGATGTCTTCCAGGTGTTGTTGACCTCATTGCCTGTCCCTCATTGCCGTCTTTTCGCAGCCTTTGATCTCCAACCTGATTAACTAACCTTGGACACTCACTTGCTTTCAACTGAGCTTGTTAGATCTTCCAGCAGCAAGCCCTTGAATACTAGGTCCCAAAGGTTTTACTCATTCCAAACCTTCTTGTATTAAAATGTAGGTTTTATTATTATCCAGGTATGGTAAAGTCAACAGATGGTTTCTTATAATCATAACTCCCGAGAGGAGGAGGCATGCTACAGCATGCTGGGCCGTAGGGAAGCGCTGGGCAGTCAGAGGGAGCGAGGGGAAAATGTGCATAAGAGCCTTAGCGTGGTTTCCTCCAGAAAGGAGAAACAAGGGAGGCAAGGTAAGCAGGTTTAGGATTGCCTAGTTTGAGTAATTTCAGCCGGCTCTAGGGCACATGGGTCATCGCTGGGTTTCTGGCGATTAGGGCAGGTGGACAGGGGCCTGGAACTGGGAGAGCTAGTAGATAAGGGAGGTAGTGTGGGTATAGGCTTTGGATTGGTCGGTTTGCACAGGAAAAGCACACTCACTGTGAGTCCTTTACAATCTCCAAGAACTGGCCAGCACTGGGAGGGACAGTCTCTCCAGTGATTAGTGATCTCTACTAGGGGAAGGTGCTACTGGTGTATTTTTCAAGCATATTTGTCTGACTTGGGTTACTACTTACACATGTGTTTGGGGAACTTCCTTCTAGAAAATTTCAGATCATAGTAAAAGCACAGAAGAGATAGTTAAGTAATTTGTTGTCTAGTTGGCATAAATTGCAAGCTTATGAGTTGGCTCTGAAGAAATCAGAAGTTAGCAAGGCCCCAGATGTCAAAACATCAGAATAAAAAGTCATGTGTAATGCACATCTCTACTAGCTACTTCCCTCTGGCCACCCTCAGTCACCTTTAGTTGGTCCCTAAGTATCACAAAATTAAAAGAAGGGAGCCTTTGCTCAGAGCAGTTGAAGTCAAATAGCAAAGGCAGCAGCCTTTTACTTGATATGCTCATATACCCTGCAGAGTATAAAACTGAGTTACATGTTTGTAGGAGACCCAGGTTTGAAATCCATTGTCACTAATCAGTAGTCCCTGAGAATGTCATTTAAACACTTAGAACCTGCGGGTTTTTTTCTTTTTTCTTAATCTGCTCAATAGTGATGATAATATATACCAAATTTTTGTGATAACCTAATAAAGAGATAAGGTACTTTAAGACTATAAAGGAGTGTGTAAGGGTTAGTTATTTTGACAGCATAAAAGTAGATTGACAGAGGTAAATACTAAAGTGTTTATGGGTAACATAATATATCTGAGATTCTCTTTAAATGAGTGCAGAAACAAACAAAAATTCAAGGGGATACAAGAATACAAAGTATTGATAATTACTGAATGTGGATGATGTGTGCATGGGAATTCATTACACAATCCTCCTTTTGTGTATTCATGAATATTTGCATAATAAAAACTTTAAAATGCAGGTTGAAAGACATAGAAGAAAGGACTAGATATTAGCAATCACTGGAGATTATTATATAAAATCCCATACTCTATTGTACAATGTTTATTTTTATGGTTATGATTCAAAAACACATCCTCTTTCATTAGACTCCTGGATTGCTAAGGTGACTTGATCTTTTCACTGGTTCTAAATATCTCCAGGCTAATATTGACTTAGGTTAATCAAATTCTTGTTATAATACAGTTGTGTTAAGCAATGGAATTCCTAATGGTAAAACTATAATCAACATGTTATGACTACTTCATGATGAGAAGTCCTATCCAATTAGGGAATTTCCCCAATCAAAGGCCCTTCACTCTCAAGAGAACTTCACTGAATAGCTGTGAAGGTTGCTTAATTAGTGAGGTTAAAACATCTTTTGGAAACAAGGTCAAGATGACATTTCTATCTGGGCCAACCTGATGAAAGAATCCTTCAAACACAGCACTCAGAAATCTTGGTGTGAAAATTCCTGTAAGATCTATAGGCAGAAAGGAAAGGAAAATATATTGATCCTGATATCAGTGGATTTTTCTTTGGACATGTACTAGCTATTGGCTTTACCTGCATTTCTTTAAACTTTTCATAAAATGAACAAACAACTTTTTGCTTGAGGAAACTCTTTTCCCAAATTCATTCTTGTTTGAAGAAATAAGAATCCCTTAAAAAAATCCATGAACAATAGCTATAAGCCAATCAACAAAGAAATTTTAAAAAGAAGCAACTAAGAGTCATTTATTCCTGGTGTCTATAAAGAAACTGAAAAAAATTACAAGAAACAATGAGTTGGTCTGTGCAATAAAAAGATACGGACAATATTAGAGACCCTTTAATCGAAATGCTGTATATAACCACAGAACACTTGATAACCAATGTCTCTGATATAGAAAAGGACAGGAGAGTAATCCACACAAATATACTTGATGATATCAATTCATTCAAACTATAAAGAATTATTTGGGCCGGGCTCGGTGGCTCAAGCCTGTAATCCTAGCTCTCTGGGAGGCCGAGGTGGGCGGATCATTTGAGCTCAGGAGTTCGAGACCAGCCTGAGCAAGAGCGAGACCCCATCTCTACTATAAATACAAAGAAATTA
>VSMD01040346.1:0-63695 GCA_008750895.1 Mirza zaza
GAGAGGAGAGGAGAGGAGAGGAGAGGAGAGGAGAGGAGAGGAGAGGAGAGGAGAGGAGAGGAGAGAAGGAAGAGAGGGAGGAAAGAAAGAAAGAAAAGTTGCTGGTGTCAAAGAGCAATTATAAAATTGTATCTTTTGAGGTAGGTGACTTTTTTTGTCTATAGTGACAGTTTCAAAATAATACAGTATTGACCATTCACACCGAAAAAAATATTTACCAGGGGAGTGCTTTATTTTAAAGGGATAGAGTTCTGCATTATCTATATTTAAAGTTTCAAATATAAAATAAGACAATAAAAAGAAAAAGATAAGAATAGGATAAAAGAATCAACTCTAGAAAACTGTTAGAGAAACAGAAATGTTTTTGTATCTTGGATCATAAAAAGGCATTTTAACGGGCACAATTAATAAGGGCACATACAATGTTTTTGTATAAATAAATATATTTATAATTTTATTTTAATAACATGGTTTATACCTAACATTTATTATTCATATTATATATTTACATAACAATTCAAATAATTTAATAAATTCTATAGCAGATATCTGAATGTTATCACCATTAACCATGATTACGTCATTACCTGTTTGCACAATATAGAGAACTCGGTAAGACTCTGTCCTCTGCTTAGCTCTATGGCTTTTCTATTGCTCCAACCCCTGCCACAACATTGAGCCATTCTTTTGGGCTGTCTACATCTGTTACTTATCCTTGCAATAAACTACACTATTCAGGAGTACCTTGGAGCCACCTGGCCATTTGATAATTAAAGTTGGCTATTATAGGAAGGCAATAAAGAGGACACAACAGAAGTGTCCTTCTATGACACACTCAAGAAACTTTCTTTAATACGAGGTCAATATCTGGTAAACTTTCTTCAACTATTTAAGGATATAAATAGGAATTTTACTTTCTGTAGTTAGAATGAGACACTTCATTATTTATTCTATTTGAAGACATACTGCTTTCATCTTTTGATCTTGACGCAAGGGAGAAAGGGTTATAGATAATTTAGTTCTTCCATAGGAACTGTCCCATTAAGATGGAGGCAACTAAAGGCATTGTTTTCAAATTTATCTAATGTACATAAACTATGTAATGAAATTAAATGAAGATGATAACCAGAGTGACAAATGATATGGATGAAAAGATTGAACAAAAAATGTTACTGCCAAGTGGAATATTACATTTTAGAATATTTGTATATAGAGAAAATTTCTAAATAAAAGTCTATTTTGTTTTAAAAATACAGTAAGAATAAAGCACAAATTCGTTAATTGAATCTTCATTCATTGATATTTTATGTGATTGATTTCAAATGCTAAAAGTGTAAAGTATTTGGAATGATAACATTTGTGTATATACATACTCTGAGAAACAGTTACATATGGAATGATGGAAAAACTTATTTTACTCAATATTTAACATGTCACAGATTAGTGGTGCATTTCTTATGGTCAAATAATGATTTAATCTAGGTTGGCCTATGTACTGTTTTAAATAAACCTTCAGTGCATGTAGGATTCCACAGGGCCTTGAAAAGAAGAAAACAAAAAGAAAAAAATGAATGAAATTAATAAAATGAAATTTTACTTAACATGAAAATTCAAATGTTTAAATACTTAAAGAAAATTCAGACCTATACAAAATTGTTCCATTTATGATTTTCTAAGTCAAAAGTTATTATTAACATTTGTAAAGAATATTTATATTAGTAATGTTTACTGGCTCCCAACTTCCAATTAAATATGTTTCACTCCCAAACATAAGATGAAAGAGAGAAGATTAATTAGCAAGATTTTATTTCCTTGGTGTTATAAATAATAAGTTTGATGTAACTCTTTATGCATTCCTCAAATTACAAACTGCAAGAAAATTAAATAATTAAGTACTAAGTAAATCTCACGTGGCTCTCCTGATATTTCTGTAAACCATAGTCATCATACAAAGTACTAAACACAAAGCTCCAACAAAATTTTGTCTATCTGCAGCAATTATGATTATTACTTTTTAATCTCTAAACTTTATTGCAATTTTAAGTGACAGGAAATTAAACATTTCCAAATGTCTCATCCTTTTTTAAAAAAATGAACTCTATTTTGTGCTGGTCATACTTATAAAAAGAATATAATATCCAAGAAATACAGTGCATTGGCACCTGCTCCCAAGTAATACAGAATTTTAATGAAAGCAATATATATGAATATAGGAAAAGATGAGCCGTATTACAAGATGGTAGGTTACAGGTTAATATATAGCACATACAGGTCAATATATAGAATGGGTAATGACATACAGGATTGATAATTGCAAGAAGGTAGGTTAAATAGGATTCATAACTGCTGAAGGAGTTCTATGGAAAGACAAACCATGTCTTCTTTGGGTGATCAAATCAAGGATATGGAATTGGAGCTTGGTGTAGAAAGGTATCTTGTTGGAGAGGGATATTCCAAATAAAATTGTTAAAAAAACAAAATAAAACCTAAACAACAGAAACAAGGAATGACAATTTGTAATGGATCAGTTTAGATGGAATAAAATAGAGAAGGATAAAATGTTGGCAGTCATGATGCTGGTTTGAGAAATGTGGATTTTTATCCCCAAAGCCTTAGTGAGCCAGTGTGTGTGTGTGTTTTAAATTAGAAATACAACACAATGTAAGCTGAGGATTTGTGAGTTTCTTTTTCTTTTTTTTTTTGCAAATTTATCTGTGGTGCTATATAGATTAGAATGTGTAGATCCTAAACATAAGATAGTAAGACCAAAACCAACGTGAGGAATCCTAAAGAACTCTTAAAAATTGACTGTTCTTGGTAATTATGATTTTTCCTGTTAAGATGCTTGTTCTGGTTCTATGAACAGTTGACTCATCACTTGAGTTCCAGCTCAAATGCAATATTCTCAGGAGGGTCTTCCTGATGACTCTTTTCTAAGCACAAGCCCTTTCCCTTTCCCTGGTTTCTTTTAATTTCATCATTTTTCTCATATCCTTCAGACCCTTATCGCAGTTTCGAATTGTCTTGTTTATTTCTTTGATTTCTAATTTATTGTCTGTCTTTAGTCACTAGAAGTTGACGTTTATGGAGACAGAAAATTTGAATATAACATTATAGAGATCTTTGATTAATTTTTTATTTTCATAGTTATATTTCTATTGTCTCATCCTGAAATAACTTGTTACTAGCAACATTATATATAATTATTTGTTGAATCTTATAATACACATAGTTTCCAAATTATTATGAGAGTAGCAGTACAATTTTACTACTGAGTGAAGTTTTAGACTTTTTTTTGCAACTCTCTTTGTCCTAAGACTATAAGCCAATAAGGATGTATATAACCAGAGAAATGAGTTCCAAATCACTTCTTAAAAATTAATTTTTCTCTGTGGTTATGATACCAATTTGATATATAGTTATCTATTTCAAGTAGATTTTAATCTTTAATTTTCTATTTTTCTAGAAAACTACATTATTAAATAAAAGATTTTTTCAACAGAAATCTCACATTACTTTCTTACATGCTATTCTACACTGCTCTCTTATTTCCTGTACAGATACACTATCATTTCTTTTTTTCTGTTTTCTGTACATACATGAATATTATAAAAAAGAATATTATGTAGCTGCTTCACAGCTTGCTTTCACTTATCAATACAGTCTAGAGGTTTCTCCATGTCAGATCATTGATGTTCACTTGTGTTTCTTGTTTTTGTTTTGGGCTGTGTAGCCCTCCATTTTGTGAAAGAATCATTATCAAACAGTCCTTTATTAATGGACATTTGTGTTGCTTTTCATTCTTAGCTATTACAAAAAAATGACCATAAAGGTAAAGCTAATGGAGATTTTGTTTAGTGTATATGAAAGTGTATGTTCAGGGTAAATATCTAGAGATAGCATTAGTAGGTGTAGGATAAAACCATATATAATTTTGTTCAGTTTTTCAATATTTTCCTTTATAGTGGATATGCCATGTGACAGTGTTGTCCTTTAATAGGAAAAAATTTTAAAAGAGATGTAAAAAATGTTAAGATGATCATGATTGAATGATATGCAGTCATTTAAATTATGAAGTAATATGTATTTATTAATATTGCAGTAAAATAATATTCATTATATTTGAAATGCAAAAAATATAGATGGATACACATATGTCATATGCATGTAATATATTTATAGATAATGATTCAGCATTTATATATTTTTAATGTATGATAAACCAATATGGGGGAAAAAACTTTCAAAAGCATAGACAACAATACACTCATACCAAGTAATCTTTGTGTATTTTTGTGATTGACACAAATTCCTTTTAGTTTCCTATTATATTACTGATGCTCCTGCAAAGAAGAAAAGTTCATCTTTTCAGACTTAATCAGGGTTTATATCAACTTTCCCATAAATTTTAAAAGAATTCTAAGTAGCATTTTTGGAACAATATTAAATTAATATTAATATAATCTAAAAAGTTGAAAAACACAATTGTTCCAGTTCTATATTAGCTCTTTCTTAGACTTAGAAAGTGAACAATTCATCAATATTCAGTATATACTTTTCCAATGCAAGAAAATGCTAAACCTATTTATTCTTCTTTCTGAAAATTACTCTATATTAGACCATACTTTAAACAAATTGTCCTCTAAATTGATAGACTAGATCCAAATCTATAAATTCATGTATGATACAAAACTCATAAAATAGTGACAAGTCTGAAATAATTCTTATATATATATATAGAACTTTGACTCTTTAAGTGCTCTGAATTACAAATTACACTCTTTTTGGTATAAGTTTTTTCTATAGTAATTCAGCTTTATGAATCTGAAATTCTAATTACCATCTTAACAAAGTGGCATCACAAAAGATTATAATTTCCTAGTATTCTTACTTTATGGAGCATACGGTTAACCATACTTGTGGCTCTCTTTCAGGAAAATTTCTAATGTGATTATTCTGAAAATTCCTATTCCTTTGCTCATTTGTTATGATGCCAAATATGTATGGAACTTTTTTTTTTTTTTTACTTTGGCTCTCTATGGCTATTGACAAGTTATAAAATAACTTTATATCTTTATTTTGAAACACTGTTCATCTCAACACTTCAATGTATTTTTCCTCCTAAAATCAATATTAGTTTTTTCACTGGCAAACGGTATAATCCAGGTATTCTCAAGTCTCAAAGCACAAATCAAGTGGTTGAAAAACTTATTGATGGACAAAGACCATTATGAGAACTAATGGTCTCAACAGACATTTTCCCCTTTTGTGTATCTAAATCAAGTACAAGTAGAGTTGTCAAAGAGAATAGCATATCTCACAAGAAAACTACAGGGAAGGATGAAGTGATTTAATTAATGAAATTTGACAGCCTAGTGAAACAAAGGCTGAACCATGACATAAATGAAAATCTAAGAGCTACTGTTGTGTGAAAAAGAAAATGCTGCCATATCTATCTTACGGAAAAAATTATCATTACTGTTTTAGAATATATATGGTTTAATTATTTCTGCCTATTCAAAAATTAATGCTTCTGGGAGTTGACTATTACCTTGAAAAGAAACTATTTTGATATTAATTTACACCAAGTATAATAAAGTTGGGCCATAAATATGCCAATAACCATTTAAAAAGTTAATTTAATATTAGACATTATTTCCATTAATTTTTATTGTATACCCACAAAAATTAATAGACTTACATCTAATCCTGACTTCCATAATAAGAATAATATAGGAAACACAGATTGTTTTTGTAACTATGTCCTACAGTTTGTGTGTGTATGTGTATAATAATTTGTGTCACTGAAGACTGTTTTTGTGTGCATCAGTATATATTTCAAGGATACATATATTTCAATATATGACAAATATGTTTCAATACATTTCAAGGATATTTATACATATTTCAAGGAGATATATATATATATATATATATATATATCTCAAGGATAAATACGCTTTTGCTGATTTTTCCTGATTGTAGACAACAAAGGAAAGTAGTATTTTGATAGAAATGAGTTAATATAAAAGATTTATTTTAAACAAGAACCTGAACAAAGTCTTCAGTCTTAACTTCATACAAAGTATATTAGTTGCAATTGCATAATAAATACACATTTAGATATGCCCTAAATTTATACATTTTTTTTCAAAGTGTGGTAAAAATTCCTTCAGATGGGACTTCCTGTTATATAACGCCACTTAGCACACTAAATACCTGAAAAGACTTCTAACACTGTCTAGGAAAAAATTAAAAAATTTTGAACTTAAATTTACATTTCCTATAGAGTTGGCAATCTACAAGTTGAAATTAGAAGTGGGTGGGGAGAAATTTTCTTTTTAACAAATATCTACTTTTCTTTTATCAACACTATCACTGAACATAATTTTCAGCAAATATGATATGTGCCATTACTAGTTAAGCTATATAAAAATGCTTACATGTATATTCTTTTTAATTTTTAAAAACTTAATATTTTTAATTGACATATAATTGTATATATTTATAGGGTAGGATGTGATGTTTTGATACATATATATAATGTGCATTGATCAAATATGAGTATCAAGGTAATTAACATATCCATCATTTCACTTTTTTTGTGATGAGACATTTGAAGTTTATTCTTAGTTACTTTGAAATACACAATACATTATTATTAACTATAGTCACTCTGCTATACAATAAATCTCAACTTATTTTTCCAGTCTAAACGAAACTTTGACAAGCAACTCTGCATTCTCCCTCCACTCTCCTCTCCCGTGTGCTCTTTTATTGTTTTAGTTTAATGAATATTTTTATAATTATAAGAACTTCCATAGCTGCCAACTAGACTTGCTATTTTCCCCATAAGGATGTCAACTACAAATTCTCTTAACAAAAGGGTTGTCGTTTAACCAATACTAATTCTATGTAGTCATCACAGAATTAAAGACTTGGAGGCCATCCAGGAAGGATCTGGCTCCTAGACAAAGATTCAGGATTTTAGAAAGAATCATTCAATACCAAGGCTATAAAAACAACTGCATGTTGGCACTTATGTTTTAAAATTGCTGGTTGTCTATGCTGATTTGTATTTAAACTTCATTCTAAAAGATACAAAGTAGTCACTTTAAAAGACTTTATGGATATAAAAAAGTAATATAGAAAAATAATGTAGTATAGCAATATCCACATTTATATGTTTTTGTGAATAAAATAAAAATGTGTACTAATTTGTTACAGACTTTTAGAATTATAAAAACAACATGAGTCCTTTAATTAATTTATTTTTTCACCAAGTAATTACTGAGTGTTTCTTATATTTGTTTACGTTTGTTTATTGGCCCACCTTCTCTGATAAACAAGATATTCTCATATACAATGAAGTCTAATCATACATTTAAAGCACAAGAGGTCTATCTTCAAGGAACACATCACAAAAGGATTTTTGATCGAGTGTAATTTTCACCTCTACCTCCTTTAGGTCTCATGTCTCCACCTTAGACTGGCCCAGATCACCCTGTTTAAAATTTCTGATCATAGTCCTAACCCCTACCCCATACCCTTAGAATTATATCCTTTCCCTGTGCTATTTTCTTTTTTACATTGCTCTTCCCACTTTCTAATTCATTATACCATTTGCTTATTTATTATACTTGTTGTTTATTCTAAGTATGCCCTCAACAACTGCAAGCTCAATGCAGGAATATTTTTGTTTGGTTAAAGGATGTATCCCAAGAACCTAGAATGGAGCCTGGCTCCTATAGGGCCCTTAATATTAATAACATTTATTGGATGAGCACATGGATGGACTTTCAAAAGTGATATCCTTAGGACAAAGCCACTGGATAAGCTGTGACTTCTCCATTAAATGCTAATGAGCACCTGTGGTCGATGGTCATGTTTCCCATGTTTTAAACTTGTCCGGAAGTTCTCTTTAATGCAATATGAAAAATTATAATTCATAAGAAAACCTAGAATATATAACTCAGTTTTTAAACCTGCATGTTTCTTTTTAATTTGCAAAAAAATAAACAGAAATATTTGAGATAATGCTAATATAAATACATGAAGCATGTGACGGGGAAGACATTTTTTCCTAATAAATGTCAGGCACATTCATACATGCAAAGGAGAAGTATTGAATTTAAGAAAGATGGAAACAATGAATAGAACCAAACAGAAAGCTTCAATAAACTACAGTTTATTAGCAGCTGGATGAGAGAGTCTAACTGATAGTTATTCAGTTATTTGAATTGAGCTTAAACCATCGGCTGACATAATATATTAGCATAGGACAAAAAACTCTTCTGTTCTATCTAATAGCTAACAAAACAATTACAGCAAAAACAAACCATTTTGATACTTTTTAGAACTCCCTGCACACTAGCTGTGCCCGGAGCACCACCAAAATTAAATCTAAGAAAAGTAGCAGATATTGTGAAATACAGAGATAATTTCACTGAGAAAGTTTTTTCAAGATGTGTATTCATAATGCAAATAGTATTATTATTTTCCTGGCATATAAGTAGAAAACCAAATTTGTAAAGCAAATCTCAAAGTTCGGAAAGTATGTTAAAATATTTGAAAAACAAACAGTAATAGGAGCATCCTTTAGCAAACTGATTTATGCCTTATTCCAATGTGAATGAGATAAAATACGTGTGGTGACACAGTTCAGTTAATTTTAAATAGTCAAATGAAAACTCCTAATGATATTTACATTACCAGTAACTAATAATAGTTTAAAATTTTAAAAAATATCTCATAACTTCAAAACTCTTAAAATATGAAAAATTGCAAGTTCAAGACTAACAAATACTTCTTATTAAGTTTAAAACACATGCCAATGAAAGAACCTTCTTTACATAAAATTTTAGTGTATTTGTCTCTATAAAAAATTTTAAAATCCTGTGACTATCCTGAGTCAATTTGAAAGGAAAATTTACACTTTTAAAGTCAATCAACTACATTTAAAAAGACAATCTTCTGGAGAACATAAAAAGGAAGTTCAAAAAACAAGCTGTCCGTAAAGATGTCAAATTAATGAAAGTACCTGAATTTTTTCACTACTAGAACATACGATCTTCACAGTGTTTTGGCTGTTCACTTCCAAATATTTTAATCAAAATGCTCTTTGCATTAGTTCAAGCTATAAAATATTTATGGACAGCATATATGCTATATTGAAACATCTATTTATATAGTAGATATAATTAGAAAAAAACTTCCCTACCTCTTAATGTAATCTTATAATGGGCAACATTGCTACTTGACCATATCTATTCATCTTCTAGCCTGTTTTAATAACACAGGTGAAACCTAAGAAATTATTCTTTGCTCTTTCAATAAACTAACTCTGTGCAGACAGAGGAAGGTGGAAGAGGTTAAATTAGCATTGATTCTTTAAGACACATTCATCATTTATTTAACAATCTCCCTCATCAGAAGAACTATTGTGTTTATAGTCCTGGGCTGAGACACAGTGAATTTATTTTTTAAAAATTCTCGCAATGGGCATTAGAAATCAGCACACATTGCACATTACCATTAGTTTTCAAGTCTCTTGACAAATCTGTTACCAGATAGAAGTAGTTTGTTGTACAAACCTTTAAACTTATTCACTATAATAGATTTTTAATAGATGTTATTATAATTAATGTTTTCTGGGCGTTCTATTTTCTCTTAAGAAAAATGTGCAAAAACAGTTATCTTTTCAAGGAAATTATATTAACAATGACTTACAGTATCATGTATTCTGACGTTCATACCAAGAAAACATGATCTATAATGATCTGTAAAGAATAATTTGTGGCTAATATTGATGATTTAGGAAGAAAGCAACAATATAAGAATCATCCATAATGTATAAGATTTCCACAAGATTTTACTTTTTCTCTGATATACACTATTTGCAAATTATCAATAGGCATATGTATATATACCATATTTGTGAAATTTAAAATAATGTAAAATTATATTTACTAAGAACAGACAATAAAATATAAATTGAAGAAGAATAAACAATTCTTATTGCATATAAAAATATGAAAATATTTATAAATAAATATTGAAAAATATAGAAAATATATCCTGGTCATGAAAGAAATTATACCACTGATGAATCATATGTTTCCAAATAGTTATGTAATTCATCATACTTAAAATGTTTTACTTATTTCTGATTTATTTAAAATATCCCCCCATCTTTCACATGCAAAATGCCCTAAAGTTTATTACTATAGTTACATCTAGTTACTTTCATAAACTTCGATATGCATATTTTAGGAATTAATTTGCTAATACTGATGATTGCAGATTATAATATATCACCAGGAAGTATGAAGCATGAAATCCTTAGACTAGATTATTACTCTGTATTAAGAACTAACCAAGTCATAACAAACGCTTGTATACTTGTATAAGGGGATTATTAAGGACTCAGTATCAAAAAATTATTATTCTTTAATCTTAATTTGATCCAATAAAATGTATTAAACTATCACTGTCACATATGAAAACAAGGTAGGAATGATAATGATTTAATGAGGATTAACTTCATTAAAGTTAATCTTCATTTTCTATGTTTATTTGTATGTTTAGAGAACTAAATAACATCAATATAAGAAATTTGTAGAAATGAGAAAATTATGAGGCACAGATAGGCAAATTCACATGAGGCTGCTAGTAGCTCTTTTGTTAGAATAACTCTACATAGCTTAGTTATTTCCCTAGAGGTACAATTCATTCTTCAGTAACCAATTCTCACAAGACGTCACTAATAATACTACACAGGACTGATAATGTTACATAAAAGTCTCAAATTTTATATTTATGTTCAGTCTTTCAGAGAGTTAGATTTCTGTCTCCCAAACATCCTTCTTTAAATTAAATAAAATGGAATATTTGAGTCCAAATGTGTTTTTCCTTTTCCTTGTTTTAAGATATATATATAAACAGGAATCAAAGTTTTCCAAAATCATCCAGTGTTACTAGAATCAATATTATATTAAAACATGTTTTACAATTCTATTTTGACAGCTCAACAAGTATTTCACATGAAGAAAAAAATACTAATGTTCAATTAAATTACTTTCTGCCGCCTCCACCGAAACCCAAGAGCTAAAATTTTATTGTAAATTTTCTTACCAAATTGTGTTTCCTTGTAAGTGTCTGCATGTAAAAATGATGTCCTTGGCCCTTGGTGATTGCAAATGCAATAACTTTATTAAACTGTTAATAAATAAATTAGCCTTTCTTAATAATAAATTGCCCTAGTATTCTAAGACATATTTTCTACATGTCTGCAAATTCACTAATTCAGAAGACTGTATTAGAGTTCTTGGTTTAAGAAAAAACTTAATAAGACATTGGTATGCTAGTTGGTGCCTGTAATTATCTTTTTTAGTTCCGGAAGGTATTTGGGGATTGTTTAAGAGCAAAAGATGAATGGTGCACCACTAAATCCTATTAAATCAATGCATGGACACAGCACAGCAGAAGTAAATAAGCTGTTGGAGGTCTGAATACCAATAAAGAAGATAAAAATGGTTTTACATAGCTACTTACATCATAGCTTAGAAGTTCAGTCTGTGTAGACTTATCTACTCTGGAGGCAAAAGCCTTTTGTAAATGTCGGACTTTTTCCTGCAAAATAAAAAAGAAAATACATATTGTTGGCAAGTCATATATTTCTACATTAATTTTCTCCACCTAATATAAAAGTTATATAAAAAGTATATAAAAGTTGATTAGTGTGCAATCCACAGTCCTCTATGTGTATACACTTTGCTCTGTTGGTAAATTTCAATTTGCTTAACTATTTAGAGCTTTAATTTTCAGGTTACACCTATTCCACCTTAGGCACCTTTTCTTCTAGTACAGGAGCCACTGACCAGAACCAGAGTTGAATGTTAGAGACATGATTTGCTTAAATCCAAGACCAAACGCTTATGCTATGTTTTCTGGTAGTTTTTTTTTTTTTAATAACTAAAATGATACGATTTTGCTCCAAATCCTACTGCCCTTTCTGTAAAGATATTTTGTCTCTTTATAAAAGCTTACAAATAGCATTGCTGCCTCCACACCACATATTAAGAGAACATAAGAAATATGTCCTTTTTATAGTTTTTACACAGCTAGTAATTGCAGGTGGTAATAAAACTCTATTCTTGATGTTCATTCTGCCTATATTCTCTTGCAGACTCTATTAAGTCATTCTGCTTTATTATGTAAACAATTTAAGATTGCTTAAAATGAAGCCTCAAATGCTGAGGAAAGTTAAGTAACTGACAGTTATTATGACTTATCTTAGAACATATTTGTATTTATGTATCGTTATTAGATACTCTGTGATTAACAAATCACTTAAAAATAATATATAAAATTCTGACAGTTTATTAATCTACACGATTCATTTTTACCTTAGATATTAATTTCTGTTATCATTTATTCCAGCTATTAAAAATTATGCATATAAAACTAAGTGCAGTAAACCAAGCTGAAATAAAAATACTCAATAGTCTCAAGAAATATATCCACTGTATCTTAAATTATTATTTACTTACATAGAAGTTGGTGAAATTTTAACAAGATGAAAAGGATATGAACTTTCAGAAAACAGAACATGAGAGACTATTTGCAGTAGTTTGCTTTAGAATTTATAATAAAAGAAAATGTACATATATTAGTTAATAAAATTAACAGAAATTAATAGATGATGGCATAGGAAATATATATATTATTTTCACCCCCACCTTTAGTGAGGGTATATCACTGAAAACATCACAGAATTATAAAGAAGCATAATTGGGTAAATAAAGCCTCTTCTCATAGAACTTAAAATTTCTAGAAGCTACCAAGGAAACATTAAATTTATTAATATTTTCTTTTGTTGTGAAAAATTGGTAATATAACAAAAATTGGGAGAACTATAAAAATAAAATTCTAGCATCTTTCAGTTTTTTGGTCATTGCACCTCAGGAAAAGCACTGGGCATTCAGTGACTGATCAGGAAGGGCATGAGGGAAGTTGCCATTGAAAAATATCCCCCAGACTGTGCTGGCTGTGCCCTCTCACATTCAGCGTATCCGTTAATTACATCTCTAAAATGTATTTCACAATCACTTCCTCACTTCACATCCACTGCCACTACCCCAGTGTACTACCTAGGAGTGAGCAGGGGCGTTAAGGGCACAGGTGTGTGCCGGGTGTGCACTCGCCACCACCGTCTGTTACTCCAGTAGCCTCCGTACTGACTGAATAATGTACTTCCCCACTACCTCCTGATTCATGTCTACCTGGCGCCTATAAATGTGACACTATTAGAAAACAGGGTCTTTTCAGAGATAATCAAACTATGAATAAAATGAGATCATACTGGATTAGGATGGGCTGTAAATCCAGTATGACTGGTGTCCTTATAAGAAGATGGGCATTGGACACAACAACACAGACACACAGGAGAGAAGACCATGTGCAAACAGAAGCAGAGGTTAGAATGAAGTTACTTGAAGCCAAGTAACTTCAAGAACTGCCAGCAACCGCCAGAAACTAGAAGAAGCCAGGAAGGATCCTTCTCTGGAGTCTCCAGAGGGAACATGTTCCCACTGATACTTAGATTTCAGACTTCTAAGTGCCAGAACTGTGAGAGAATATATTTCTGCTGTTTTAAGTCAGCCAGTTTGAGGTACTTTGTGGTAGCAGCCATAGGACACCATTGATAATATGGCCTCCAGAGGGTTTTCCTGTCTTCATCCATGCATTTTCCACTCCGTATTTTCTATTATATAAATAACAGCAAAGTAACATGAAAATGTAATTTGGATCCTATCATTCTCCTGCTTAAACCCTTTAATAATTTTCCCTTCCATATGGTAGTCACCAGCCACATGTGCTTAAAATGTGCCTAGTCCAAACTGAGATGTGTTGTAAGTGTAGTATACACTGGATTTTGAAGAATTAGTACAAAAAAAATCTCATTAAGAAAATATCTCACTAATAATTTTTGCATCTTAAAATCATACTATTTTGGATACAGTAAGCTAAATAAAATGAATTTAAAATATTAACTTACACAAATATCTGCCACTTGTTGCTTGTTTTATACTTCCATTGCACAGTTCTGGTCTCCAAAATAAAAATGAAACCTTTTCCTATAACGTATAGCCCCAACCTCACATGGGCCTTATCTATATGCTAACTTCATACCATATCCCTCTTCCACTTGCAAACATCACTCTCCTCATCTTCTTTCAGTTGCTTGAATGGATCAAGATCTCTAACATGTGAGGAAATTTAATATACTATTCCCTCCATTTGGATCCTGTGTATATGAAGTGTCACTGTGTTAGAGGTATCATTTTTAAAGTAGATTCTCATCCCTAGGTAACTCTCTGTCTTAATCTCTTTTCTACTAAATGTCCTTCATTTCAACTGACATTTCTTTTATTTGCCTATATTTGGTCTGCTTTCTGCATTAGCATTTACGTTCCTTACAGCAAGGAGCATGTATATTGACTTGACATTGCCTTATGTAGTTTTTGGCACATTATAAGTACTCAATATTTTTCGTAATAAATGAGGAAGCAGGTGAATGAGAGAATACGTATTAGGTTTGAGGGGCATTTAAAGACCAGCTTGTGAACTTGACATTCTACAGAAACCCTTGCTATATGAAAGTTAATATTGATGGCATGACAAGTCTAGCAAAATTTCTGACATATTATGGTATATGAATTTAAGTAGGGACAGATAGAAAATTAAATATGAACTAAGGGCTTTTCCTAGTAATTCTAGCCTGTAAAAAATGTTTTCAGATAAAAGAAAGGCAGTATGGACAGAAAAGTGAGGATATAAAAGAATAGGAAAAAAAACAAACAAATGTCTGAGAAATTGATGATATATTATCAAGTGAGAAATGTTATTTTCATGTGCAGATGAGGATTTCTTTTTTTCAAGAAAATCTTACGTAGGCCATTCTCACTCATGCCTGAATTTTATATTGCAAGTGAGAAATTAATGAGATGATTTATCCAATGAAAGTAATTAGGGGAAAATAATTGATGTTGATGTTTCTTCTACAGAAAATAAGTCCAGAAGAATTCTTTGGTACATCAAGTCCCAAGCATTCCCTGACTAGCAGAATCCTGTTCTGAACACACACATTCTATTTGTCAGGTGGTTCTCCATTCTGCTGGCCCATATTACATGAGGGGGCTTCTGCTAGAGGTACTCTTATGGTTTCTTTTTCTATCTCTCTCACCCCTCTTCATCTGTAAACTGGTGGTAGGGGACCTTGGAATAAAGAAATACACCCTGCTTCTTATTGGCATGACTCTACACAGGAAGAAATCTCAGCTTGCCCAGGCAGAAGCTTACAGGCTCTTGCTCTATGGGACAGGTCTGCAATTTTCCCTTTGTGTCAGCAACTCTAATAGGTCACTTCAGTTCAGAGAAGAATATACTGGAAGCTCATATGAATGCATTCAAATCCAAGTTTGGATAGCATTGTATGATAGTTCAGTTTCTCTACATCTTCTATTTTGCAATTTATTCTTAATTTAGGAGGACAAAGAAAGGTGTTCGTGGTTGTCCTTTTTTTAAACCTGAAGACACACATGTACATATACGCACACACACAGAGAATAAATTTGGAATAATGAAGTTTCAATATAGGTATTGGAAAGATCTAGGAGAGTTAAAATAGCATTAGCTAATACAACAGCCATAAATCCTTAATTCAACCTTGAGAATTGTTCATATAAAAAAAACCCTGTATCACTAAAAACAGAAACCTGTCTACAATATTGAGATTGACATCTTGAAAACATAGCAAAAATTCCTCTGGATTTTTCTTGCTTGAAATTTTTATTGAGGAAGATCAGGATATAACATCCTGCTCATTTTATCACTATGGTTTAAAAATGAGTTGCCTGTTTTGAAGAAAAGATTCATTGTAAGGGATTGTGAGAATTTTATTTTATGGTATAGATTTAATTTCAATTTATATAAAAATACTTATAATAAATTAAGAAGTAACACAAAAGTCTTCAAGGCGGCTGATCATTAATAGTAATATGCTGATGACAGCATTCCAGAAACACAAGAGTAAGGGAGACAGAAGATCACGAAGAGTCACAGGTTGACAATCAGCTAGAAAACAATGGATGCCATGAATCAAACGTCACCAGACAAACTGTATACACAGACCAAACTTGACTGACAAACTAAAGAAATTCTGAATGCCATGAAATGCATTATCCTTCAATTTTCCTTCAGCACACCCATAAGTGAAAATAAATAAAATAAAACCATATATATATATAATCTGAATAACAAAATCTAATAAAGCAGAGAAGCTGGAGGGATTGTATGTGACTAGAGGAATTAGTTGCTTTGGATGTTTATTTATTCATCTTTTAAACAGAAATGGTAGGCAAAGGCAGTTGAAGCTGGACTTAATTGATTCCAACAAATATTTAATGAGTATCTAACCATTTACTGATTCATCCATCAGTAATTATAGTACATTTAACTGTGCAAATTAAACTATGTTCACTTTTTCTCTCCATATAATTAGAACTGCAATAAAATTTTATTTTTTAAAATAAATATTGTGTTATTTTGCATATTTTGTACAAAACTATTCCTATGACAATTTTGGCTAATTGTTCACAGGGAGCCTTTTTAGAGTCTAAATCCCGAGTAGGACACAATTCCACTATGTAGCTAGCAGAAGAGGCACCAGCCTCTGTGTAAAAGAGAGTGGGAGGTATAGAGGGTTACACACTATGCTCTCATTACATAGAGAGTGGTACAAAAAAGGGTCATGGTTCTAGTTCATAGGGGAGACAGGCTTCTGATATGAAAAAATACAAATAGATATAAAATTACAAATTTTGATAAGCAATGTAATAGGAAGCTGGGAGAAAGAATGACATAAAGATGCCTCTTACATTTGATGGTCAGGGTGGGCGTTACAGGCCAAATCATTCTAGTTGCTGTATGGAGATAAAAATGGAGGTAGGGAAGATACAAGAAGAACATAATTTGGAGGATAACACCATAGTTAAGAAGAAATGCTTTTCACAAGAGGGATAGAATCCTATCTATTTTCCAGACTCAAATGAAGAGCTAGATTTAACAGTCAGTAATTAATCATATTGGGTAGGTTTAAGCAAAAGGAAAAGTCAAAAACAACTCCCATGTTTCTCTTCTGGGCAACTGGGAGGCTGGTGGTGACGTTTCTGATATGGCAAACACCACAGGAGATGCAGGATCAATTGGAGACAGGAGTGAGTAGGAGATCAAGAAGCAGGATGATTGAGAATACAGGTGAATGGGAGCTACTGAGCACATTAAAAAGTGAAATAACTGTGACACATCCAAGCAGGTATGTGGTGATACTAGTCACATGAGACCGTTAGATTGCTGAACATTACACATACTGCTAGTAACTGGGCTAAGAACACAAAGATCTTTACATGAATGTGCTCATTTTTCAGACGGTTGCATGCAAACTCCTTCTCTGCCCAGCTCTCCTGCTGTTCCCCTGACACATACATACTTTCCAGAGAACTTCAGCTTTCTCCACGTAAGCCAGAAGACTACTCTCAGAGCTGCCAGGCAGTACCATATAATCACACTGTCATGGCTCACTGGTTTTCAGGAAGTGGATGCTTTTCCCAAGCTGGACTAGGAAATATTTCTGGCAATTTTGGTACAAGGAGTAAGAAACATAAGTCAATCTTTTTTGTAGTACTTGAGTCAAAAGTAGTAAAGTCTGAGAAGAAGCAATAGTCAAGTTTACACTCATGCAGAGAAATAGAAGTGTGTCTTTAAAAAAAGAGAGAGGGAAGACAAAATCAAAAAACAGCAGAGGTAAGTACAGAGAGTGAAGGTTTGTATCAACTGAGTCGTTAAGTATAGCTGCTGCTCAGTCTTGCCTTTGGTTTTACAAGCCACCTCAGTGGCCTTTTAATAAATTCCCATTTTAGTTTAAGTTAAATCGAATTGTCTTTCTGACATTTGCAATCAAAAGAGACCTAGTTAAGAGAAAACTAAAGAGAAAATTAAGATCAAGAGTCAAGGAAAGCTAAAAAAACAATTCCAAAGAAATTAAATATTTACAAATATTCAGTAAATAGGGGTAGCATCATCGGCAACAGTCTTAACCTTTTATTTTCTGTTTAAAAAATTTTTCTGTAACTTCTGTATCTCAACAAATTATTAGGAATTAAGAAATCATAAACAGAATTTTAAATATAAAAGGTATATAATCATAATCCATGTATATCTGTTCATTATTTGCATGTCGGCTACTATGCTTTTATCTATTTTTAATCATAGTACCTACATATTATTTTGTACTCAGCTCTTTTTTCTATTATATAATACATGTTTTGGTTTCAAATAATGTTGATAGTAACTATTTTTAAAACTAAGCAATATATTACAGATATAAGGTTATTTATTGCAGATGCAATGTTTTCAAATGTCACCACACAAAGCCTATAACATACATAAAATTAAAAGTGAACACTTTCTTTTTCTCCCACCCTAGTCCCATTTACAGATTCATACATTAACTATTTTTTTAAATTTATTCTTGAGAGTACAACAATAATTTTAAATGTAATTCCCTCCATTTCTTGACTGATCACCTTTAGACACCACTGGTAGATCAATAAAAATTGTCAGGAATTAACACACTTTCTTTATCCCAATTTTTATTTTTCCTTCACCTTCCCCTTTTTGTTGACTATATAATTATTAATACTATTATTTTTAATTCTTCTAATAGCCACTAATATTTTAAGTGATTGGTTTAAACTTCTACTTCTTGGCCTGCCAAATTTAAACAGTATCTATTTACTTTCTAATATGAAAGCTTACCCTCCCCCTTTGCCTCTTCTCTCATTCTAATTTCAATTTCATTTATTATTCATATCTACATTGTTAGATATCATTACATTGTTCTACAATTATAATCAGTCTTTCATTCTTTGCCAAGTTTATTATATATAGCAAAAAACAGATGTCATACTTTTTATATGTAAATATTACTTAGGGCATAAAACATGTAGTGTAATTGGTACCAAGAAGTAAATAAGATTCAATCAATTAACAATTTTCTTAGGAAAAGAAAATGTTCTGAGATTCTAGGTCTAATGGAAATTCTTTCAATTTCATTCTCCTGTCCTTACATATAAACTTGTAGAGGGTACATATTACTGTATTTTGCTGATATTACATTATTTGTTAAATTTTGAGGATATTTAGACTAATTTTTGAAACACATGGGACATTTTTGTACATATTACCTCTATTTTTAGTTTAAATTATTCCTCAGAATAAATTGTAAGAGTAGAATCAATCAAATAGTATTTTGTTAATATCTTTATGTCTCATTCTACATATTGCTAAATTGGTTTCCAAAAGATTGTAACAAGTATAAATGCCACCAGAAATGAAATATGTCTTCCAGTTTTTCACAAATGATCCTAGTACTGAGTATATATTTTTAAATATTGGCTATATTGGTAAAAACAGTATGTTATTTCAGGTTCATATTTGCCTACTCACAAGGGAGAATGAATATGAGTAGATGTATGTACATTAACTTTCCATTATCTGATTTGTCTATTCCATCTATTTCCCTTCACAACCACTAATTAAAAATACCATATATCTTAGTGATACCAGAGGCTTACAAATAGAAGTTGACTGGAATTAAAGCTATTGCTAGCAGTAATACGAAAAGCTGCAATGCAGCACACCAAAACTATGAAAGATAATTTATACTTAACCTTTTACATTCATTATGTTAGTAAAACCTATACAACTTTTTTTAAACAATATCTATCTTATATGTCAAACTGCCTACTTAGATAAGTACACTTGGATATCCTTCATGCATTGTAATTGCAGCGTATTCTCAGCAAAACTTGTCATCTTCTAATATTTTTTCCTCCTTTTAGAGTCCCTGCACCAGTGAAAGGCATTGTTACCACAGAATGTCCTAATACAGACCCTACGAGTCATCCTGTGTGCTTGGCTTCTCACGTTCCTCCACCACAAGTCCAAAGAATTCTTCTTACGTAACTTTCAGGTCCGTCCCTTCTCCTCTATTTTAACTGCCAGTGTTTACTCCAAACTCTCGTACTTTTTCTCCAGAATCACTGAAATAACTTTTACCAGTCCTCTCGCCTCCAGTTTTGTTTCACTTAATATATGCATCATACTGCAGCTAAACTCATCTTTCTAAAATAGAATCAGATCACCCTTCACTGGTTCCTTACAAATTCAAGACATGGTAAAAATTCTTCAGCATTATTCGTTTAGTTCTTCATGTTCTGGTCACTGGCAATTTGTGTACCACTCCCCAGGAAACTATAAACCCCAGAAAAAAAAAATTTTTGCTATTTTCTGTGTAAGGAATCTGATAAGCTCTCTAAAGTGTCTTTGTTTTTTTATTATATTTCACTCGAAGCCTAAACTATGTTTCCTCTCCTTTCTTCTTCACTTGGCTCAGGATCTTGATTCTTGTTACTTAAAATGTAAATGATTTTCTACATTTCACTTCATTTTGAATGTATAAAGTAAAACTAGTTTGATTCTTGCAATTACAATGCAAATGGTTTTCTGTATTTTTATTCTTTTTGAAAGAGCTGAGCAAAGCAAACCTTGTGACTCCCATTTATTCTTAGATAGAACAACCTAGTTTGGGCTCAGTCTAATGTTTTCAACCTATTATAAAACAATTTTAATACAGAATTTCACTATAATGAATTTATCTTTGACAGCCTATCACTGAGGGAAATATCTGCCTACTTAGAGGGAATTTTAGATTTGCTTATATTGTTAACTAATTTTCTCCACAAGGACAATTTTCAGGCACCCCTAAACATCATTGTTATATATGATAACATCTACTCAGTTTATTATGAAGTATCGTATTTTGGGTTGCTGTTCTAATGCAAAGGAAAAACTACAGCCAGGATATTTTTAAAGTAACAATTTTATTAAAGAAATTTATAAACAATTTAATTTAATTTTAGTGTTATTTCATTTTCAACTCTATTTGAAATACTCATACCTAAAGTATCGTAATTTTTCTCCATTTTTAAATAAATCTAGGGACAGAGATACATAAAGAGAAATATTTGTTAAAAGTATACATACACAATTCAAGAGTTTTAAAATTTATCTTTATTAGTCTAAATTAATTTTAATCTAATTCCAAAGCTATTAGAGCATAATTTTAATCAAACCAATTGAATTGAACTTCCCAGTGAATCCTAAACACTATCAACTATAATTTCTTATATGGTAAAAAACAGAGCACAACAATGTCCTGTGCATGGAAAGAATCTAATGAATGATGGACAGAACCATCCTTGGAACTTTAAGTATGAGAAATGGTACCATTACTACTTGATAATGAAGGAAGAAGAGAAATTGTGAAGAAGGGTAGGGGGAATAAAAGGTAGAAGGAAAAGACAAAAAAAAAATAGGAGAAGCAGGCTGAGAAGGTTGAATAGAAAAGGGGAGGCAGAGTGGAGGAGACAGGGAGGGAGAGAGCTATTAGACAGAACAGTCAGTGTTTCTTGAAACAGATGAGTTGTTTTGGGGACAAAAGGTAATCAACAAAGTGAACTGAAATTTAAGCAAGTATTAGTTGTCTTATAATATTTGTTGCCTTGGCGGTTCCAATATAAGGCCATGTGCTCATGTCAATGCTTTCATATCTGTGCATAGTATTCAAACATATATTAATATCAATATTTTCCTTTGATTGCTTTAGTTAAAAAAATGTGATAGGGTAGTTTAATTCATCAAAATACTACATAGATATTTCTAATGCTATAAAAGAAGTAATATTTAGCAGTATTCAATTATATTCATGAAAGAACAAAATTTTGGCTGAGACTTCAGAAGACTCACCACATGTTATTTAGTTATTCCATGTTTTAAATTTGTGAGTTATCTAAAAATTGCATATAAATAGAAATTTTCACAAAGATTTATTAGTTGCTGCTTGGCATTTTCACACTTCATGAAGTGCCCTTTCAAAGAATATTTATAAGGTCATATTTCAGAACATCTATTTTCATTATAAGTGGAGAATTTTTTCATTGTAAAATAAACATAGATTTTCAACTCTACCACAATATTATCTAGATATATAGTCAGTATATGTGAAATAATAAAATAACAGAAAATGAAAAAATGCCAACAATTTAAAAGAGGAAACCATTAGAAAGAATTATAAACCACTGAATAGAAATTCTTTACATAAATAATACATCTTGAATATAGATATAAATTCACCACACCTACATGCAAGAGTTCAGGTGTTCAACAAGATAATCTAACTTGCATGGGTTGCTGGTTACTACCGCTAAAAATGGTGCTGAGAGCATAATAAGGAGAGAAAGAGAGAATCCAAGATCTAACAACATGAACAGTAAGAAGTAGATTTTAAACTTCTCTGTGTGGGGAGTGAGGGACACAGCTTAGGAAAAAGAGAAGCCAAAAAAAAGGAATTAGAAGGACAAATTCTGCCTTAGCTCTTCCTATCCACTCCCAACTCCCTTGCCCTTGCACAGTCCTTGTCTACCCCCCTTTCCTCAAACCACTGTTGTGGGCATCTACGTGGGCAGGAGTTTTGTTGAGTGAGGTAAAAGCAAGTGGGGGCTGACATGCTTTGGACATTCAGTCCTTTACTTTTCAAATCGAACCCCTGGGGATTATGGATTACAACCTTGTAAAACTTCCCTTCCTCTGTACTCTACTTCCAAAGGATTTAGGGCTGAAATCTTGAGCAGATGTTTCTTGTTTGGTTGTTGTAAAATCAAGTGATACTTCTGGTTGGTGGTTTGTAGGACTTTCTATCAGAAAGCCTATGCTCTGTGCCCTACCCCGCACATACACACACACCTTGAACTCCCCGGACTAACAAAGACTATGATCTGGCCTTTGGTCCTTCTCCAAGACCAAAAAGCCAATATTCCATAAGTAATGTGAGCTCACATGCCAAAAGAACTAGACTCCTGAGGACTACTATTATTCCAAAAACTATACAATGAATTGAATAAAATAAATGCTCTTCGAAGTACATTATTAATATAATCAAACAATTTGAAATTAATATTATACATGATAAATGAATAAATTAAATAATTAAAAAATTTATTCATGTTACTAGAAGTCATAGTCAAGGTATTAGTAATACAATGGGAAGAAGTGAGAACAAAAGACATGATATATTCAAATGTGTTTCTTTTGTAGTATGGAAGATAAAGTCATTGATGCATTTAAGAAGTAGTACACATTATCATATATGTGTTCCTTAACTTAAGAAAAACAATAATAAAATTAGCCTATATATCTTTTAGAAAAAGACTTTATAGAATTAAAACACTACAGAAAGTGTAAGAAATAAAATACATTACCAAGATGGCAGAATTAAATTTTAGTTAGAAATTAAAATAAATGAAGATGGATTAAACTAATCAAATAAAAGACAAAGACTTACAAATTGAAGAAGTGAAAATAAAACACAATATGTTGTATGTATGAAACAAAAGACATAGAAATATTGAAAATATATACTTGATAAATATAAATTTATTTATGTTGGAATAGCAATCTTAATTTCTGACAAGCAAGCAAATAAACAAAATCCTTCTTTGGATGGTTTACAGCTTTGTGTGACTTTACATGTTCTCTGCATACATAGTCCTGGTCTAGTCAAAGTAACAAAAATAATTATAATACAAGAAGAGTGTGGCTAGTCAAAAAGAAAAAAAGCAAGATGAAAAATTTTAAATTTAAGTTCTACCACCAGTGAAGATATAAGAGTGGAACAATCATCCTTTCTTGGCTAATTACAGAAAACAAAAACAAAAACAGACCTCTAACCTGTATGTATTAGTTCCCATCTTCAGGTTTTATGAGGCCAATAATGAAATACATTTTTAGATGATTTTATTTAAAATCTAAGACTATGATGTTTAATAAGATAAAAGAAACAAGTAAATTTTTATTTCAGTTTGCTAGGTGATGTACATTAACAAAACGGCAGGGCAGATATAGTTTGCTACTGCAGTTTGCCAGTACAGCAAGAATGAGGCCAGTGCAGCAGTATAGACTGCTCTCTAGTATAGATCCTGTTGCTACTACATTTTTAGGCAGCAATTAAGTTCTTTAAAGAACTGTCAAAATGACACATGCCAAACAGTAAAACTTTAGAGTAATATTTGAAATTATTGATCAGTAAAAGAAAAATATCTTGCAAAATAAGAGTGAATGTATTGTTAACTTTACACTTTTTTTTTCCAGATAAATGAAAGCCTCACTCTTAGGTTGAATTCAAGGGAAATAATTGGTGCAACAGAGAAAATAAATGGTTTAGTAGTTGTGCTGAATTTTCTTCTTATTTCATTTGCCAGCTGGGGAAAAACAAGTATTTTGATATATTGGTATATATCAAAATAATCCATTTCCTCACAAATATTCCAGTCTTAAGAAGAATCAATGTTATCATTCAGCTGATCTGATTAAATCTACAATTAGTCTTTATCAAAATAATTTCTTGTGTTGTTAAATAACACATCTACTTCCATAAACAAGTATTTTTAAAGCTTTGTGAGTAACTTTTAAAGACTATATGTGTATGTATTATGAATACCAATACTATAAGCATAGTATTTTATTTTAAAAGCATTATTTTAAATTAAAAAGTAAGTGAAAACACAAAATAAAATTAATCTTTGAGTTTACTTAATATTAAAATCATATAAATATGTTTGAGTAGCTATTTATTAATATCTTTTATCAAGAACCCCATTAAAGTGGGCAAAAGACATGAACAGAAACTTTTCAAAATAAGATAGACTAATGGCAATAAACATATGAAAAATTGCTAAACAACTCTAATCACCATGGAAATGCAAATCAAAACCCAAACGAGATACCACTTAACTTCAGTGAGAATGGCTTTTATCAAAAAGTCCGAAAATACCAAATGTTGATGTGAATGTGGAGAGATAGTAACACTCTTCTACTGCCGGTGGGACTATAAACTAGTACAAGTGCTATGGAAAGTAATATGAAAATACCTCAATGAACTAAAAGTAGAACTACCATTTGATCCAGCAATCCTACTACTGAGTATCTACTGAAAGGAAAAAAAGATATCCTATAAAAAAGACATGTACACTTGATTGTTTATAGTGCACAATTCACAATCGCAAAGATGTCCAAACAACCCAAGTGCCCATCAATCCATGAGTAGATTAATAAAATGTGGTATATGTATACCATGGAGTACTAGTTGGCTACAAAAAAAACCCAAACAAACGGTGAATACCTCTTGTATTATCCTGGATGGAGCTGGAGCCCATTCTTCTAAGTGAAGTATCACAAGAATGGAAAAACAAATACCACTTTTACTCACCATTAAATTGGTACTAATCGATCAAAACTTAAGTGCATATATAGAAATAACATTCATTGGGTGGTGGGCAGGTGGGGAAGGGGGAGAGGGGATGGGTAAACTCACACCTAACGGGTGCAGTACATGCTGTCTGGGGAATGGGCATGCTTGTAGCTCTGACTTGGGCAATGCAAAAGCAATTTATGTAACCATAGTGTTTGTACCCTCGTAATACTCTGAAATAAAAAAAAAGAAAAAGAAAAAAGAAAAAAAAAGAATGGAAAAATGCTCTCTAAATAGAGTTGGCTATTAAATAAAAACCTAAAAGAGAAATAAAAAGAAAACGTAAAAGAATATGAGGAGATATAAATAGAGCATTGGCTGGACCTCCTACAATATACCTGGAAAGGATTTAGTAAAGTCTAATTTTTGAAGCAAGGTAGAAGGAATCTGCAGCTCAGGGAGGTAACATACATTCTCAGAGACACTATCTAGGAAATGACAAACGAAGCCCAGAACCCAGGCCTCGCTCCACTTTATGTCAGGTCATTTTCGATGATAATGTTCTATTTAAATTAATAACCTAAAATTGATTGTTTCTTATAATCACTATTTTGTGCATTTATTATTTAAAAGTGTTTCATCATGGAGTACTTGGAGGAAGTTCTGACTTTTTTTAATTTTAAAAAGATTAGAAGTTTGCTATTCAACATAAAGTTTGCTATTACACATAAAAGAAAATATTATAATGGGTTTCTTTATACTGTAATATTTGCTCTTGAACATCATTAATAAATTTAAGCTATTTACAAGTCCTTTCTTGGGCCTATGTACTTTTCATATTTTATTTATGTTATCCACACTCTCAGGTACTCATTTCAAATAAAGAAGAACTGACTTTGAGGAAGTGAGTTTTTAAAGAAAACTTTAAAACATTATATTTGCACAAATATATACATAAATATCATATTAAAATGTATCACACTGCTTAGCATATTGCCCTATAGGATCATCCATGTTGTGGCAAATGGCAAGGTTCTTTTTTTTTAAGGCTGAATAATATTCCTGTGTGTGTGTGTGTGTATGAATCACAATTTCTTCATTCATAAACTGAGACACTTAAGTTGTTTCTATATCTTGGCTATTGTGTACAATGCTGCAAAATTTATTTTTTAAAAAAACAAACAAATTTGCTCTAACAGTGCCCCTGATGAGTTTATCCCTCTGCACTCTTTGTTTTTGAAAAGTATTGAAGAAAGTTCTAGGTTCATATAAATTAATCATCTGAATAAGGACTCACTGCTGTGAAGAAACAGTGATCAGGTTCATCTGAATTACTTAAGCTGGGTGGGAGAAGGATGAATAGGGGAGAGTGAGCCAGTAAGGGAAGCAGGATTCATAATCATTAAGCACCTTAGCATTGCATACATTTATTACTCCCAGCAGATAATTAAGGCTTTTTAATTCTCTGACTTGGCAGATTCTGACATACCCTGCATTTCAAGAGTAAAAGTAAAACGATAAGGGGAAAAGTCATTTCAATCTATAATTTAAATTAGCATTATACTGATCTTTGATTGCAGTAGACAGTTTTTCTCAGGTGATGTTGATGTAAATTTTTTGTATATCTTGAATTTTTTCTGTTCTTTTACTTTTGTGGAATATTGATCAGATATTTTTATCAGTAAATTGAGACTATCTGACAAAAATGACATATGCCAATGCTCTGTGACACCAACACAATTTGATTTTTATAAAAATTTGTGATATTTCATGCATGAAATTAACCAAGTGAAAATGAAAATTTTTTATAAATATCTACTGACCTTGAATAGGAGAAATAAATAATTGCTCAATATGGAGTTAAAAATATTTACTAATACTATAGTAATATCAGGAGACACTGTGTTGGATAGAAAATTGAAAAGTCTGCTCTGTTTCTTTTTCTCTCTTTACTACTTTCATTTCAAAATCACATTTTTTTCACTTGGAAACCCATGCCCATTTTCAAAGAATGTGACTTGATTTTGAATGAAAAGATATACAGAAATGGTAAAACATAACTCAAAGTTAAAATAAAAGATTTATTTGAAATATAAGCATTAAATATATTATTTTATTTATTTTAAAATAGTGCCAGAGATAGATTCCTGTGGTAAGCAACAGAGATTATAAAGTGGGATAATATAAATCAAAACTGTAAGGCAGGGATAAGTCACCATTATATTTTCAGAAAACAGAAAGATAGGATCATGTTCCTGAATTTCTTTGTATTGCCTTCTTATTCACTACTCTTTCTCCTCTTGCTCTTTCAAAGTATATCTAAATCAAGAAAGAGCACTTAATATTAAAGTATAATGAGTAAAATAAATCAGTTATAGTGTGATGAATCAGACATGTAAAATTGTTTTCCTCTTTAATATAGTTTTTATATATCCACATGTGCCATTTTTCACTGGTACTACAACTGAACTTTTCTTTTTCAACTGTAATCAAGTATTAATGTACAGTAGGATTCAATTCTTTTGAAGACAATAAAGACAACTGTACACGACTATGGTAGCATACTTACTATCATCTATATAATTATGGATCCTGCATTCTTCCAAAGTCTGTAACTATATGACCTCGATTTACTCCTAACTTAATTTGCCTCCTCATTTTATTTTTACATTGGCTCTTTACAACTTCTCCATTGCCCACACTGTACATCTGCTTTTCTCATCATTCTAAATTCCGAATGCATCTTTAAGGGCTGCATCGGGCTCTCTCTCTCATTATTGATTCTAATTGATGTGTGTGTGTTTTTTAAATTGGACTTAATAATATCTTCTGGATATTCTGGAAAATAGAATGTGCAGAGGTTCCTGAATGTGTTAATTTATAATTTTTTTTCGTAATAGAGAGAAATGGTGCAAGAATGGACTTTAAGCTGGACTGATCTCTGGAACCAACTACTCAGGAATTTAACCTTCAATGTATCCAGTTAGAAGAATGCACTGAAGTCATTCTGCACAAATTCTTGCACATGGTGAGAAGGTGAACAAGGAACCCAGGGTCTGCTGAAAGTTCGGCAGGGGTTGTTCAAAAGGATATAGCATCTCTCTTTCTCTCCTCACCCATACCCTTAAGAATGGCAAAGGTGAGTTTTTATTCCTTATGGAATCTTCATTCCCTGCTAGTGGAATCTTCACAACCAGTATAATTCTTCCTGGTGGCCTGAATATGCAAAGTGCCTGACTCCCCCTGGGAGCAGCTACATTGTATCCTGCCTTGGTATAACCACTTTTGTAAATTTTCCATCCTTCACCATTAAGGGATGTTTGTTATCTGTGTATGTATAGCCCACCTTTTATAACTTCCCGTATTTAAATGTTTTGATCTGGTAGGGCTATTGGTCTTGCTTTTTAAAGTACTTTCTATGGATGTGTGTGATTTTTGTTGGATGCTCAAAAACACAAGCAGTAATTTGGCTGGAGAAATCTAAGAAATTTTGGACTTCATGAGGATTACAATGAGTTCAGTAATCACGTTTTCAACTCTATAAACACATAACTTTTTAAGGACTTTTCTTTGTAATTTTACTATAAATAAGAATGAGAGTTCTGCAGGTCTATTTTATCTTTGCCAGGTGACCTTAGGCAAATTTATAAACCTCTTTGCATCTCAACTTTCTGATAAGTAAAATGAGGATAATCATATAGCACATCATAGAATTGTTCTGAGTATTAAAAAAGAACATCTAGTATATGATAAATGTTCCATATATGTTGTTGTTATAGTGTTTACTAATAATTAGTGATTATTACCAATCTTAGAGCTTGCGACTTAGAAATAAAGATTTTAGAAATTAACATAAATAGACAACTGTGTGTATCATTTCAGAAATATCTTAAGATCTGCCAAAGAGAAATTTCTCCCCCAACGGTGTTTAAAATTCATCGAAACTGTGACAGCCATTTCTGGGGGAGGTAGCTCACTTAGACTGGTAATTACTGTATTTGAGAACAATGAGATGAATTTTTTCCATGAAAAGACAAGACTAAGGCTGAATCAGAAAACTGATGCCTGAAAGACAGAATTTAAGATGACATGGGGGTTAAAAGGAGGCCATCTCTGCCAGCTGGAAGATGCCGTGGGTTATTTTTGCCTAGTTCACATCCCAAGGATAGCTCCAGCTCGGTTTCTCAAGATGTGAGAATCATCCCTACCCTCAGAATTTGAATCCCAGTGCTGTGCTAACAGCAGGTAGCACTTTTGAGACACCGATCATCTGTCTAGGAAGCCTGGCCCACATCTGAGACCTTTGCTAATGCCAAGGGGAGGAGGTCACTGTAGAACAGTTGGGAGGAGTAGCTCTTGAGGGCAGGAGCTGAGAGGGACTTCAAGGTGTGTTGCCCAAGATGGCAAACCGACCCCAAGACCCAAAGGTGTCAGTCGCAGGACTGAGAAAGGAAAATGAGTAAAAGCATCAGGGGGAGAACATTTGGAATGAAATGAGTACGACACATGGGATTTGTGGTAACAGGATTAGTAATAACAGCAGCTGAAATCTCCCTAATTTGGCATATTTGCCCTAACAGTTGATGATGTGATTTATGTGTTCAATAAATTCAGCATTTCGTTAGGAGAGTTTCTGTCACTCAGGAGATGGTTGTAATGCCTTCTTTTGCCACTGATTGTATTTTTTCTCAACTCCTGTCATTGTCATCTTTTCCTCAACTTTATTATTTTTCTGCCACATTAAATAATGACCTGATAGCTGAAAATAAATTTCAAAAAAAAGAAAATTCTATGTTGTCTAAGGACCAAATGGAGAAACATCTCCAAGCACAGGATGAACTCAAAAAAATTAAAAGGTACCTCCAGCCAAACAGCCCCAAAATCTTAAAAGAATTTCCGATTCACAGAATCACAGTAGGTGTTCTACAGGGAAGGTCAAAGCAATTATACTTTACCTGGGATAGCAATTCTTGAGGTCATTCAGAAATTCTATATTACGAATTATAAATTCTCTATTGCCAGACTGCAGCATTTCTATAACTTCAATTATATCATCTTTCAACAGTCTTCACTATTTAGAAATGTAAAATTATATATGTTGGATAACACATTTTCCTTCCTCTTCCTTTCAGCAGGTGTTCTCTCTCCAGTTTGTTTTGGTGATAATATTGTATTAGCGAGAGTACTGCAACCATGAGATGATGCTTTAAAATATATAAATGCACTGCAGTTTGTGAAAGAGTCTTATGATCACTGATTTCCTCTGAGAAAAAAGGTTATGTGACTTTGTCTTACTATAATTTCTTGAATGATGTCACCTAAGAAGTATACCATTATCCTCTTAGTTCTGTATTACAATGCAGAACTAGATAAAATGAGTTTATGCCTTTAGTAGGAGAAGGCATATATTAAAATACAAAAGTTCTAACTCTATTGTAATGGAATTTGAAGGACAAGCATCATACAAAATGGTATGAGTTTTCTCATTTTATATTTTACAACTATATTGTTGAGACATTCTCTATTACCTGTATTTCAAAAGCTGTCCTTTATATATGCTCTTTTCTTCAATCTATAAAATGATGGTCTCTCTTATTTTTACTTTAAAAAATCTCTCTTTGTCTTGAGTTTTTGCTCATTTTTTTTACCTTCCAAAGTGTAGTTCACATTTATTAATGTTAATTCTATTCCACATTTTCCAGTTACTCTTTAATAAATGATATCAGAAAATATTTCAAGCATATAGAAATGCATTTTAAAATAGTTATGGAGTCACTAAGCAGGTTTGTCAAATTTTAAGGTTTTTCTTTTTGCTTCAGGATTTTTTTAACAGAAACAAATAATCAGAGATGGTTCAAAGTCCTCCATACAACTCTCTAATTTACTGCCTTCTCTAGAGTTAATCACTAATTTAATTTGATACTTACTCTCCCTGTATTCTTTTATAATTTTACTACATATGTATATTAACACAGATATTTACATAAATTACATTGTATTTTGTGTGTGTGTGTGTGTGTATCCTCCCTTGTCCATCTGTGCTTCCTGTTGCCCCTAAATGGTGCTAGTTTTGCATATTTTCTTGACTCATTACAACTTGCTTTAATTTTTCAATACATAATTTTGTAGAACTGACTATATGCCAAGCACTATGCTATGCAAAATCCTTTTTGACTATCTTTACATGGCTTTAGTACTCAAATCCATTGTACTGACCTCTCTACAGCCAGTCAACTGTGACTGTCTGCATTTGGATACAGCTAACCAGAGGTCTCTCGGACAATTAAAAATGAACGTAATTAACTCATCAGCTTCCAGGATCTCCTTACTGAGCCTTCTTCCTAATTTCTGAATATCGGAATGGCTTCATATGTCACTCGGTCACCTTAGATTAGAGGTCACCTCACATTCCTCTCTAATTAGTCACCCATCTCTGATGGTTTTTACTCTCAGACAATTCCTAAACATATTTCCCTCTCTCCTTCGTTCCTTGTGTCCAATTGTCCTTTTAAGGCCCTTGTCAACTTTCTGTATTATCTCAACCTCATTATGCTTAATTCCACCCTATACCCTTCAGATATAACCCATCTGAAAAAGGAACTGGCTTCAAATATTAATAGTTTCCACAGCATGAAACCAAAGCACCTCACAGTGACAGAATGACAGAAGGCTCTTTGCTAACTGGCACCTGCCTCTCACCCAGCTTCATCTCTGCCACTCTCCACTTCACGCTTCTCTCGATTAACACTGAATTATTTTTAGTTCCCTATGTATATCTGGCTATTTTAGGACCATGTACATTTGCTGTTCATTCTGCCTGAAAAATACCTCAGCCTTTTTCCCTTACTTTGAGGGTAGACAGAATTCCTTTCCTCCCCCTCATCATCTTGCTGTTTATATATCACAAACACACTATTCTTGGTACATCGTGGTACCTAAATAAATATTAGTGGGAACTGAATTGAATTTAAATGCACTGTCTTCGGTGAATATTCATATTTTGAAAATAAAACAAAAGTTTTGTTTTTTAAGAACAAAATTCATGATTTGACATTGATAATAACATTATCTCTACCTGACATACAGGAACCATTTATAGTTGTAACCTTTAATTTGCAGCTGCCATGAATTATATTGATAGATTTACTCAAATTTTAAATATCCTTAAATTTTACATAGGCAGCAAAAGAGGATACTATATTGGTAAACCATGAGCTCAGGAGTCATGCTGGAGGGGTTCCAATTCCAGTTTTACCACTTGCTACATTTCTGTTGATGGGAAGGTTACTTACCTCTCTTGCCCTCACCTTTCCTCATCAGTCAAATTGGGATAATAATAGAAACTATTACAGAGTTGTTATAAACATGAAGCGAGATCGTGTAAGCACTAAGCACTCAATAAATATGGCCTACTTTACTTTTTTTCTCCTTGATTCTGCATCAAGAAATATGGCCTACTATTTGTGTGATTCTTTTTAATTCACAGCTAGATTTAATTTATACTTTACTGAGAAATTATGCATCTTATTCCTAAGTTAAATTGAGCTATACATTTTGGAGGGGGACTAGCTTTGTTATTTTCATTGTTAAAGTTAAGTTAGAATTATAGGATGAGTTGGATAAAGCTAGTCAGTGTTTCTATGATATAAAGTAAATGGATAAAATAAGAGCCGTTCATTATTTAATGAATAGATGGTGATCAGTTATTCAATAATTGGCTCTTTTAACTGTAATTCTTGAAAAACCTTTCCAATTTCTTTTCAATTCCTAGTTTTTAAAGCATTTTCATATATTACCTCATTTGAGTCTCACAGCAGCCCCATGATACAGAAAGTTCAGGCATTAAATTACCAGTATATAAAAGAAGTTTAGAAAACAAAATTCCTGATTTAAAATATTTAGTAAGGAATTCAAGTGTATCTGGACTATGTTCTGCTAGGTGCTGATCTTTGTATTCACAATTTTATGCCTTGTCTATGGTTTCTGAATGACTCAATGTATGTGTATATTGATCTGTGAGAAAGTTTACACAGGCAGATACACCTGTTCATGACCCTTGGAAAATTTGTGTCAATGACTTTAGCTCCTTACTATGGCTAGAAATGATATGTGACATATATGCCATTCATATTTTGCTTGGATGTTACAAGAAAAATAAATAAAGGACTGGGAAAAGGGATAAAGTGATTAGATTTGATATTATATACTGTAAATGCAAGCTTCATTGCATTGCAAGAAAACCATTAAGTACTGTAATTATACAACTTTATTGCAACACTACTGACTAAATCTTTGAATTTCTAGTCCTTCAAATTAATATATTCCAAGAAGTTCAATGTACCACTTCTTTCTTAAGCAAAGAGCAACTGCTTAAAATTTGGAACTTTTCTATTGCAGAGATACCATCATAAAACACATTTGTATTGCTGCTTCCCCAGCAGTTGAGCAGCACTGAGTGGCATATGGAGAGTAGCACAGATGTAGGAGAGCAGAGAGATAAGGTGGACCTCATCTGTAAGTAGCTGTGTGTGTGCGTGTGTGTGTGTGTGTGTATGTGTGTGTTTCTTTAAATTGAGAATAATTATACGGACAAAGAGGTTTTGGGGTCATCTCAAAATAAAATTGCTGGGAGTTTATTTCCTTTTTTTCCCCGAAATTAAACGTGAGATTTTATTTTTTGTAAGTTTTAAAATCTCTCTCTCTCTCCCCCTACTCCATGTGGGGATGTGTGTATACTTTTAAAGTATTTTAAGATGGCAAATATGGCACTGCAGATATGAGGTGGAGGCTGAAATCTAAATGTGTAAAATTTTATAGTGAAAGTATAAATTGCAGGTTTTAAATTTAAATGTTAAGAAACATGATGTTTTCTTGTTATTTTCCAGAAGAAAACTTTAAAAATATTCCCTGACTAAGAAACTAAAAGATTAAGAAATCATACATACTAAAATCACTTGTGTTTGAAAATTTATTTTTATTTTAAAATTTTTACTCATGTACTTATTAATGTATATTAGATGTACATATTTTCAGAGTATGTGTATACTTCAAACTAATTTTATATTAAGTATATGATGAAATCATAAATATTATAAGTAATGGAAGTAAAGAATCTGACACTTGAAGATATAGGAAGACCGTAATAAATGGCTTCTGGAAGAAAAATTTAAAAGAAAACACTGGTAAAAATCGTATCTGCAATAGTAACTAAAATTAAGTAAATTCATAATTTCTCTATATTTAATAGTTAATGGTTTAATGAATTATACATATCACACAGAAGTTTTACTTTTTTAGTTGCAGAAATATTGCTAAGACCATTTATTCTTGGAAGTAGAAATTGTTACTAAATGATAAATATCACAGATAAGCTGCTCAGTTTGAGCCATGAGTTTTAATTCAAAAATGAAACAGTGAAATTTACTAAATAAGACAGTAGCTTCCTCACGTATTTGTAGCATTCCAGAAACAAAAAGAGTCATGATAAAATATAAGACTATAAAATGTCTAATTTTAAAATAAATATAGAACCATTAAAAATCTTTGGTATCCTATGGATATATGGCAATGCTTCCTTTCAAATATTTTTATACTGTTTACTACCAAAGCCACATTTGCTAGAGAGAGGCAAAGATATAAAATGTAACCAAAATGTTTGTACTCTCATAATTTCCTGAAAATAAAATGAAAAATAAATCCACAATAATGGAATATGTTTGTTACCATTTTGCTTTAAAGAAGTTCCAAGAAGCAAATTATGGCTGTTGATATTGAGGTCCCGTACCAACAGCCCTTGCAGAAGTGCCCATGGCTAATAGCTCACGGAACCTTCAGCTGTGTTATCAGTGTCTTTTACTGCACAGCTAAGACCACAGCTGACCTTAATGGTGGCCAGAACACTGTGATCTGGAAGTCCCCCACCCACTGCTAAAACTTCCCTCAGCCATCACCTTTTCTTGACCTGAAATTCCCACATTATTCATTTCATTTCGATGATGACAAGTCAAATAAAACGAAAATATGAGAGAATGTTTTAATTCTTTCAAACTGGTATGACCACACACCTGGGAATTTGCAATGTCATGCCAATGAAGGATTTTAGCAGTGAAGCTATATGATGGGGTAAAGGTTCAACCACACTGAATGCTCAGACTAGAAAAGCATTAGACAGGGAGCAAAACCCTTGGAAATAATGCCATTGAGGATTATTTGGAAGAGGAGTACTTTTTTGAAAGCATAATTTGGGGTTATATTTTAAAGGAAATGACATGGCCGTTTCAGTTGTAATCAAATCCCAATAATAGCAGAAACCTGTATGGTAATAAATATGTGACAGGAGCTATCTTAAATGCTTTGAATTACTAATTCACTTCATTCTCACAATTATTATGCACTATTCTAATTACCACATAAGAGATAGGAAGTACAGATTTAAATATCCTATCCAATGTGACAGACTAGTAAGTGGTATAACTGGGATTCAAACCCAGAATATTCACCTCTAGAGTATATGTGCCTCTCCATTAAGGAGAGATTAATATCTTGAGAGAGTTTTTAATTTGTGCAAGGGCATGGAGCCAAGAGGAACCCACTGATAACTAAAGTGTAAAGAGTTTCAGGGTAGGGATATGAGAATATGTAACAACATGGAGCTCTGACTGATATTTTAGACCATGCAATGTAGACAAGTCTAATTTCCAAGTGTATTGTTCCATGTAGCATCTCTCAATTCCCCAGAAGTGGAGCAGGAAAGGTGGATTGCCTTATTGATCTAAAAGTGACGTCTGCTGCATGTGCCTGTACAGTGTACCCAAATCGAGGTACAAATGAATGATGTTGATAAAAATGATTAGATTTGGTAGGAAATGAAGAAAAGGCCAAAATAATATATAGAATGACAGAATCTGATAGGATCCAGGGACTACAATGCATTGGGAATGGCTATGGAAGAACTAGAAGGACAGGAGCTCACGGTTGTAGAGCAGGGTTTTAGTGTGTAATAAGTTTTCTGGGTAGCATAGTCTATATGTTACGGTAACACTCAGGCTTTTTGAATCTACAGCTGTGGCTGAGTGAAGGTGAAGGTCATTGAAGATAAAAGAGTCTATGATGATGAGGGTTAGTTTCACAAGGGATCACTATGCTTTTCTGAGATAACGGCAAAGAGAATGAAAAGGAACACAATAAACCAGCAATTGCTTTTGTTTATCCCCCATGGTAATGCACATATTACATCTGAAAAAACTTAAGCTTGAATTGTTCACACCAAAAGTTCCCCCCTACTCTCCATGTATAATTTGGGTAGTAACTGATGTTTTATTTCACAGGGACTAAAATAGTTAAAGAAATTGAGCAAAGCTTAGACTCAAATTTACTGGGTTTGTTTTGTCCCTTTTACTTTTTTTCTATTCTCCATTCCCTATATCTCTTTCTCCTAAACCATCTTGGTATATTTAGCAGAGGAGTAAGGAGGAAAACAGATTTCTTCTTATTTAGCAAATTCTCCGTGCCAGGGTCTTTCTTAGCTGCCATTTTAAAATTATCTCATTTATTCCCTGCAGTAGTAACACTTACAACGTCAGTAACGTTCACTCAATTTGCAAATAGGAATACAGAATGCAAAGTTGGGAAATATAACCAAGACTGCAGCCAGGTTTCTCTACTGTGAATGCTGTATTGCTTTTAATTGGTTATACTTTCCTCCAAGAAACAGGGAAGGTGAGGTGAGGCAGATTACTACTGGCACTGAAATCAATTCCAGAAATACTGGGCCACAGGAGGGCTGGGGAAAGACAAGAGATAGGATATCAGGGCATGTTTTTTGCTCCTAAGGGTAGTGAAGGCTGCACTGAGCAGATGGAAACTTGAAGTAGTTCCAAACTCTGACTATGTCATAAACTTTAAGCAGAGCAAACTTTTTACCTACACTCCATTAGGCTCTTATGTATGGTGAGCCAGAAATAGGACTTTGATCCTGGAAATAATACTAGTTTATTTTGTTTAGAAAACACACTTAAACTTTCTGAAACTTAGCTTCCTCAATTGGAAAGAAAAAACAAAGAGTGTTGCATTAAAATGATGATGTAATTAACCTCGATCTATACTAATTAATACATAAAGGAATAGAGGCCTAAAGAAGAAATGAACAGTAGATACATGAAACAGAGAAGCCTATACTCTGCCTGTTAAGTGAGATAAAAGAAATTCTGTAACTGAAATTCCATAATAATCAAATCTTGTAGATACATTATTACATTTATTGTTAATTTTGATTAAAATGACTTAGGATGACTATAACAGGAGATAATCTAACTGTGCTGAAAGGAATAAGAATGTTTAATATAATGGCTAATGAGAGATGATGATTAAATAGATGGTGTTGAGACCAAACTCTCAGAGATCTTTTGGTTCTCATTCTGTTTTGAAATTCTATGATTTTATGACTAATAAGTACCTCCTTACAATTTTTTTTTATCTTAAAATATCATAGCATTAACCTCTCACACTAATTTCTTCTACCTCTGTTGCATTGCCAGCACATGATTTGGGAGACTTTATTTTCTGATCTTAAGTGATAGAATTATTTTAGCTTATTTTATTTTCATTTCAACAATAATATTAATATTTAGGGCTAATTGCTATAAGCTGAAAGAATACCCTTGGAGTTACAATAGTCTTAAAATTGGGTTTTTATTATGATGAATGAAAATCTTAGTGGAATTATTATCAATATTTTTAGCTAAAGACTTTTGGAGTGCAAACAGAATGAGTGAAAAGACAGCTTTTCCGGTCTTCTAATTGAAGGGGGAAAATATCTTCCTAGATAGAGTGTGAGAATGAGGGCAATCATATTTATCTTTCTTCTCTGATAACTGCCTTCCTTTGCAGATTTAATGATGTTTTAAGTTTGAAAAGAAGCAGATAGAGCTACCACAATGAAAGAAGTAAACAACATTCTCAAAGCACAATTTTCATGAATTTTAAAGTGTGCTATTGTAAATACTGTCACAAGATTAAGAATTTATAGTATTGCCTTTCATAAGTGAAATACCAATGCAAAAGTCTCCTCAGTTTTCTTTAATTTTGTTTGGTTATATTCCATTAAACTATATTTTGCAGAATGCTTTTTAATATGCCCAGAGAAAATCTGCAATGACTAGGCTTCATGTGCATTGACCTTCGCTCTTTTTTTGAATCTGCAGTATGGCTCATTTTAGTCAAGCTGTTGAAACATTTGTGGCATAATGCATCAAATTAAAGCAACCAGCTGTGATGTTTAATTTAAGCTAAAAGTTTATGATCTACAACTATATAATACCTTAGGGAATAATTGATATTGTATGTAACTGCACTACAGTGACATGCAAGACTTATTACAAAATGCCTATAAAATGTCACATATTTTATCGTATTAAGCCATTTGGACTTCAGGTTTTAAAAGAGCACCATCGTTTATCCAAAAATGAATATCAGAGAATAAATGAATAGACTTCAACATCATTCTCTAAATATAGATGAGATGTGAAGTCATTTGTTCTCAAGTGTCAGAAGAGAGAGGTTCTTTGTTTTATCCCCTATTGTTTATAATGAAGTTCCTCCATTATTTACAGATGCTTTAAAATTTGGAAATGTCATTAGCCATGAGGCTCAATTCTGTTTATCAAATTTCTCATTGTATGAAAGTGGAGACATTTAATAACCACCAAAACAAGATGACACTCATTTATCATGTCCCCTTTTCTTTGTTCGATGTGATGCACAACACGTAATTGTTCATGTGGCCCAGCTGATAAAGGCTGATGCATGCCATAGATCATTAGAGAACTCAAGAACTTGAGAAAATACTAGATAGAGATAGAGATAAATACATAGTTTTTTTTTTTAAGATGAGCATTGGGTTGTCTAAGTTACTAAACAAGATGCAAAGAAAAACAAAACTAAGTATTTCGTTTAAAGAAAATCAACATATAAATACCAAAGTCATCTACAGATATTTGTTGAATTTATTGTTTATGTCATTTTCAGAGAAAGATAGTAATAAATACTTAGGAAAGTTAAATGACTGTCTCAAGTTCTCTTGTCAGGGGGTGGGAGCAGTGCAGGTAGAGAAACAGTACCTGGTGACATGTTGACCATTTGATGACCTAGATCAATGCCCCATCCTCAAGATTATCATCAAAATAGAAACCTCATGGTGAAATTTCTTTATGGGAAGAAAAACTTCTTCTAAAGTTTAAAGACCTGAAATATTTTTATAAGAATAAAGAAAAAAGGAGCATTTTAAATAAGTTTAGAAGTTTGCTACATGGCAACTAGCTTTATATGCTTATTTCAAAATACTTCAAATACAAACCCTTGAATGATATGTGTTTGTAGATAAAGGATTTATGTAATCATATCGTAAGAAAATATTCTTGTAACTTTTAAAATATTACCTAAAGCTGCGCCTAGAAATAACTGGAAGTTTAAGAGGAAAGAAATGCATCAACAGCAATTTTAGGTAGAAGGAAATATTATTCAATGCCTCTGACGAGGTACATAGCTAACTTTTTAAGTTGAAGATGGAAAGAAGACCAAATGTGAAGGAATCATTCACTTTTCACTACCCCAGTATTATCTTTCACCTTGAAAACAGATTAAAGAAGGAAAGGTTGAAAGCTAAAATTATTAACACATTTAGTTGCATACTGCTACATATAATTATTTGCTTACGCTTTTCAAAATAAAATTAAAGAGAGTTATTAAATCATGTATCTCGATAAATCTAAAATATGAGAATAGTCCACTGGGACTATGAATACCATCTGTCACTATTAGGGGCAAAAAGAATAATAGAACCAGTATGAGAAAGTCAAGGCACTCCAATTTTTAGCTTAATATTAGCTGTTTGTCCCCTAATGTTTGCTATAACAATTCCATTGCCTTTTGTTCAAAAATGTGCTTACGCACGCACACACAAATTTTGACAGGTATGTAGAAATTTATGTATATTTTCATATATAAAAATTTTGGCAGGTAACGTTTGGCTGCTGAGATATTTTTAGCATTTAACACAATCTGTGCATATTCAACAAGATTACTGGTCAAATGGCATAACAAATGATACATAGTCTAATAAAATAAAAGAAATGTTGTGAGCATCAGAATATTATTGTTTTATAATTAGAGATTTGCATGGGATTTTAAAGGTAAATACCATTTTAAAGGTTTTCATTTGGTATTAACATGAATTGAACATCCAAAATAAAAATCAGAGACATATAATTGGATGCAATCTTTTAAGCAAATTTGAGTCCTAGTTGGAGAATTTAGAAATCACAGCAAATATTTAACAATGGATACTTTGTTTTAATATTTGTCAAAATTTCAGACATTACTAATTATACTGGATTGAAGAGCTACAGCAAGGGTATAGCTACAAAGATTATAATCAAGAGCTGTTGTTTACAGTTTGAATTAACCAAGAAGAAATTATTGAACATCTACTGTGTGCTGAGGATTTACTTAAGCCCCATGGGAGAAACAAAAAACATTAATACTGCTGTACTTCAGCAGTATTCAATCTAGTTGAAGAGGCAAAAATATCACAAGTGAAACAATAATGATTAGTGTAACTATGCAACCATAAAATTAATTGCTAAATCATAAGAAAGCTCAATGAAGGTTGTAATAATTACTTAAGATTTTATAGAGATGGTATCATACTGATCAAACTTTTTATCCATGAACAGACCCATAGAAACTGATATGTAAAATACTGACTTTTTCTTAATGAGGATATTTTTAGTATATAATCCAAAAATACAAATATATACTGCATTGTTATTGTAAAATTTCAGTCACTTCCGAATGAAGTGACATGCTCCGTAAAGCGTCTATACCCATATCATCTCTCTAAGATGTAAATGAAAATCTAAAGGTAAAAAGTTGCTAATTCCGTGGTTCTATTCTTTCATTAATTCGCTAAAGTTTCATGCCTTTATCTGCTTATTAAAACTCAAATGCACACTTAATTTTCCAACACATAGCAATATATTGTACATATTCCAACACATAGCAACAGGGAGGCTGGTTTTAAAGCAGCTGAAAATCCCTCCTTGAGTTTAGAAAAAGATATAGAATACAATAATTTGGACATGCCTGCTGCCTTTCACATAGAAGACATTAAGGACCTAGTTTTAGAAAAAGAGAGATCAATGAATATTTGTAATATACTTAAGGCTGTTTTAAAACAAAAATTACAGGGTTGCTATATTTAAATCACTTCCATAGCAGATTATTTAGCCTTATATTTCCTCTACAAAATGGTGACAGTAATAGTTTATATTCCATAAGGTAGCTATAAAAATTACATTTTTACCTAAATTAAAGAATTTTAGGATTATCATGGGTACATAAGTGCTCAATAAATATTAGCTGCTATAAATATTAGTATTATAATTGCCATTGTCCAAAGTGATTGCATGGGCCCTGAACAGAAGATAACAAAGTTAACAGGCATATTCTTATTCTTGTAAAGTATGCTGTAAAATGCAGAATATTGTTTCACTCAGGCACCTGGGAAAGCTTTTATATGCCTGCAACATGAATCAAAAGACATTTTTGATATGCCTGCAACATGAATCAAAAGACATCTAGTTATATATATATATATGTAGGTGTATATTTGGCACATACATAAACATACAAATTACCAATATATAAATGACCTCATTATGATCTGTATTCTAAAAATGGGACCAACTGGAAATGTGCTATTATATCTTTACGTTTTAAACATTTCAGACCTTAGGGTAACATCCTGCCTTCTACCAACTTCCTTTTGTTAACATTCATCAACGATATATATAGATTCTCAAAACATGTACCTGAATTACTAATGGAAAAACTTCTCATTCTATTTTTGATGCATCACTTAAATATATGCTCATAAAAAAAGACAATCTGAGTTGTTTTATTTTTTAATATTTTTAGTACTATTTCAATAGCATTGTATATGCTTCTGTTTTACAAGGTTGACTCTTTATTTCAAATGTTCATTTTCTCCCTAGTCTAAGCAAATAAAATATTGATTTATAAATATTTTATAAGCTTATACAACAATAATCATCATTAATAAAAACTGACATATATGAGAATTAACTCATTTAAGCTTCACAATAACACTGTATGGTACATATCATTATCATCATTTTTTATGTGCAATTCATGGGTGTAAGTACTTTGCTAGGGTCACTCTGCTAGTAATGCTAATGCCATGATTCCAACTTAGATCGATTTGAACAGATCTATTTGGAATAGCGTTCATAACCACTATGGTATGTTTATTTCACAGCCCCCTAAAGTTTCCCAGGAAAGAACAGCTAAAAAACAGCATCCTTATAAATAGCATAAATAAATAGTAACAAACTTTATAAAAATATCTGAAAATTAGATATGTTTAAAATTAAATATAAAAATGAAAATTTTGCAAAATTTAAATAATTACAATATATGGCTAAAATATAAAATATGACTAAAAATAGAAATGTCTTTAGTTTTCAAAATTAAAAAATCAATTTTGATTGATCATTTGGAGTACAAACATTTTTACCTTTCTATGAGTTCTAATAATAAAAATTATTAAGAAATTTCTTTATTAAATTAAAAGAGTTTATTTGTAAATGTCTCGAAGATGACTAGCTTTAATTTGTCTTCCCTACTGTGGAGTCTTCCCAACCTCCCTACTGTGGAGTTGTAAGAGTGTAGTGTGTATGGGGGTGAGCGGCTGGAGATAAGACTACCCAGGTCTGATAGGATGGCCTGGCCAACAAACTATCTAATGGAGAAAAATAAACTATCTAACAGAAAGTAAGAGGAATAAACTCACAGCATACAATTGCACCTTTGAAGAGAAAGATCTCAGTACAATAGTTCCTTGTTTGATTAATCACCTGGGACTCAACTCATTGTCTTTAAGATTAAAGTTGTTTTATTTGACAGCTTTTTTAAAAAGCCTTGAACAGTCCTAAGCGGACAGCAGGTGTGAGAGCTCCTCACTCCAGTTCTCCCCAGACCAAATTCCAAGGACTCTGATAAAGCCAGCATCACAAAAAAACGGGAAAAAATGGAAAAACAAACAAGGCTGCTTCACAGCCATTTCCTGTTGTCAGCTTATAATATTAACTGTTTATTTATCCTTTTTCCCTATAAAAACTCCAAGCCCTCCAGAGCCAGCACTTTTCCTTTCTTTCTCTTGTGTCAATCCTTCCCCCGCCCCTTTGGGAAGTAAAATAAACTTCTTTCTTTAAACTATCTAGTCTCTGTGTAGAGAATTCTTTCTTAGCCAGCACACCCCCGCCCCAAGAAGGTCTTCTGAGGTGTGGCTATGAAGAGCCTGTTACACGGACTGGCAGCAATGAGCCATCCAAAGTATTTTGGATGGCATAGAGCTTGCTGTCTTCTATACAGTGATGGGCAAGGGCAGGTGTAAACAGTAATAACCTAGCTAATTAAATGCCCTAAATGAGAAAAAATGGGGAAATGGGAGTGGTGTTCTTCCACTGTAAACTCTGATTAGCTCCATGGCCTCTTAAGAAATACCATATCCATAACCTTTCCATCTACTAAAAATTTTCTTATGCTATTGATTGAACTTGTAGCCTCAAATTCAAGTCTAAATTTGATGGGTAATCTTAAGAAAAATAAAAGATATTTGAAAAACTGGGAGGGAATCAATAATTAATTTCCAAATTGGGAGTGAAGATTTTAGCTAATGCCTGTACAAACAATCTCATTGCTCTTCTGTGTGAATTTTCTTTCATGGTAGACATCCTGTTCTGGGAAGTGACTAAAAAGACCCTTTGTAAAATAAGATTAATGTTGCTATGCCTCTGTAATTTGCTTCATTACTTCAACTACTAACTCATTTATAATATGCTCAAATATTTCCTCAAAACAAATTAGTCACATTAGTAAATGATTTCTAATTTTAAGTAGTTTTATAAGGTTCATGATACTAGGCATTGGCAAGGAGAAGAGGAACGGGAAGGCTAAGGGAAAAAGAATGGGAGGATAAAAACGTAAGCATGGGTATAGAGGGGAATAAGAAACTAAAGAAAATTTAGGAGAGAAAATTTCATTGTTGTTGTTTTAATTATCCCCTAGGAGTTTAAAAAAATATATGACTTGTAATGTGTTTCATATTGAAATGATTATAAGAGTATGTATATGGGCAAAGAAATACGATGATATGAAGCTAGAAAGACAATATGAATTATCCTATTGATGTATGGTAGGTCCACTAGCTGTCTGGATTACTGTATGAGAGATTAAGTTTTGACCATAGTGCTTCCATAACTAATAGGAAATCAATAATGAGGAGGGAGAAGGTATCAGATATATCAGAATCTGTAGGTACACATTTAAAAATCTCCACAGATATGTCATGTTTGCTCAGCTGCTGTACTCACATGACTTCCTAATTCTAATTAGTATGAATTAATGTTCAATTGAAGGCAAAATTGTCTTTTCACTGCTCAAAAAGGTCATCTCTGACTAAATAAAACTATGCCAAGTTGAAACGAAATAACCATGCAGGAAATTCTACAGAGAATTTTTGATATTATCTTCCTCCTTCTCTATTCTTTTTATAACTATAGCAAAGGTATTTTGTTTCTGAGTGAGCATCAGAAGAAACACTCTAGCTTATTTCTATCAGTACACTTCTATATCCTGGGGCAATACTAGTAATATTGTAATACTAGTCTATATTGCAATTACTCTGTCTATAAAATAACATTTATTTTACATGATTTCACATTTTATGATAACTAAAAAATAAACTGACATGAAAAGCATCTACTGGATTCATCAATATGAGAAATTGTTCCTTACTATGTTTCTCCGAAAATAAGACAGGGTCTTATATTTATTTTTCCTCAAGAAGACACCCTAGGGCTTATTTTCAGGGGATGTGTTATTTTTTTTAAGTATGGTACAACAATCTACATTTATTCAAATATGGTTAAGTCGTCTTCTTCTGGAACATCATCATCACTCTCCAAACCCTGAATTCCATCCTTAATTTCTTGCGACTCTATTTCCTTCAGAACCATCGGCCCCAGTCTCTCATGTCAAGCAATAGAGCTCTCCTGGGACAGATGAGAAGGGCTGCTCATCTTCTTTACCTCTCAGCAACGAAATGCATGGGTTGTGCAGATGCGCTGCATAGCCACGCCCATCACTAGGTCTTATTTTCGGGGTAGGGCTTCTATTGGGCAAATGCTTAGAAATCCTGCTAGGGTTTATTTTATGGTAGGTCTTATTTTCGGGGAAACACAGTAGATTAAAAATTTTTAAGAAACCCAAAAAAACAAAAAATGAAGGGTCTTATAATTTTGAAATGCTTGGAGACCTATGGAAAATGTTATCTCTTGATATTTAATATATATATATAATAGTCGAAGTATCTTGAGAACACCTAGCAACAGTCATAGAAATGTCATTAATTATAAGCCGTTGGTAACATTGTGTGAAGATATTAGTAACATTTGTAGCCTACAAGAACGTTAGACATGACATAGTTAAAACTGTATCCGTCTGACTGCTATAGACAAGGTCCAAACATTTATTGGACCAGAGATTATACCCAGGTTCCTGGGAACAGCAATGATCAACAAAGAAATAACCACTGTTCACTAATATTTTCAGGGCATATTCTGCATCTATGGATATGCTTTTCACTTGGCACCTGTTTTAGTCTGTTTGTGCTGCTATAACAGAATACCACAGATTGGGTAATTTATAAACAATAGAAGTTTATTTGGCCTATAGTTCTGGAGACTGGGAAGTCCAAGATCAAGGGGCCACATCTTGTGATGGCCTCTTTGCTGTGTCAAAACATGGTGAGAGAGCTCGCAAGACAGAGCAAGGGGAAGCCAAACTTGCTTTTATAATAAACCTACTTGAGATAACAAATGCAGTCCTGTGATAATGACTTTAATCCCTTTATAAGGACAGAGACCTTTTGACCTAATCTTCTGGTAAAGGTCCCACCTCTCTACACTGTTGAATTGGAGATTAAGTTCCCAAGACATGAACTTTGAGGGACACATTCAAACCACAGCAGAACCTAAATCAAAATTCTTTTTGTCTGAAAAATAATGCAGAATAAAAGAATGTGTTTATCACAGAGGCATCTAGAAAGCAAGTACAGAGCACGCATGTTAGGAAAGAGGTGGACTGCATGGAACAAGCACCCTGAAGCAAGCAAAATAACAGTTGATAGGAAACGTGGAAGATGCCAGCCTGTGAAAACGTTAGTGGAGAGAACTATATGTAAGTTCACAAAGAGAAAATGGAGACAAAGAGCCCTGATACAAGAAAGTGATATTCCAGCACATGCGGTGATAGAAAAACATCACAAAAGGCAATAGGCAAAATTAAATAAGCCAGGAAGAAGTCTGGTCCAGATGAGATTTTCTGGATCACCAAAGTGCTAAATAAAGGGCTTTCGTTGGTGCTTAAATGACAAAGTACTGTTATATGGAACTACAATTCTGCCAATCAGAGTAAGAAAAATATCGGCATTAAGTTTTAAGAAATGAAGATTTAACAAATCTTTTTCTTCTCCTCCTTCCTGTCTTTTCTTTCTCTCCTTTCTTTTTCTGTTTTTGTTTTCAATGATTCTTTCATTTTTCTGATTTGGTATGTTACAAGATCTAAACATAGAGGATTATTTGGGATAGTTACAAAAATTATAATTATACTAAATTGTTAAAGATCACTAAAGAACTTAGTTCTCTGTGAAAAAATGTAAAGAAAAATGAAGGATAAGGGAAAGAAAAGGGTATATGATAGGAATATATATGATCACATTTGTTCTTATATTAGCAGTTAATGAGTTGTGATATGTAAGTATTTATCATGTGATTAAAAAAGAAAATGGTTATTGAACTGGCAAGGCAGAATAAAATAATTATTCTGTGAATAATGTATCTTTGAAAATTTCAGAAACTCTTTGTACCTCGCAAGAGGTACATTACTTGTTTTGCAGTAATGTAAAGCTCCATCACTATATCTTGAGATGGTAAGAGTTACCTCATGCTTTGTGGAACTAGCTAAGGGTACTATATTGTGACATCCTGCTGTCTTAAAAGGTAGAATTAGATTTACTTTTACATAAGGCAGGAAAGGGGAAATCCAAATCCAAGGCCACCATTCAATCAGTTGTCATTACTGAAAAGAAATGATGAATTATGATTTATTTGGGAAATGGTCAAACTGCTTTACTGAAATGCTTCATTAGAGAATAACTTTCATTTGAGAAGAAGGACCATATGGTATGTTGTTTCTATTATAACTTATATAATTATTAATATTTACTAGTCTTGGCGATATAGTGGCAGCCAAGATACTTTTTAAGTACATATGGTTACACCATCTAATTGCTGACATATATTTTTGTGCTGGGAACCTCCTGAGATTTTTAACAAATAACTAAATCTTACCTCACAAAAATCTTGTAAGAATAGATTGAGTTAATACATGTAATATGTTCAGAAATATATGTAACAATTGTTCTATAAATTATTCATACTTTTAATATTTTATGTGTTAGATTTTGAACTACTTTCTTCTAGCCTGTAAAAAATGAACTCCAACATGTTTCTTTATCAAATTATTATTCTGATTAGTCTCCTAACACTACCAATCCACCACCCCCATCCCATCAATACCACTGCTCAGTCAACACTATTCTAACAGAAAAATAGGTAGGAAAGAAAAAAGGTAGGAAAATCTGTGAGTTTCTCAGAAATCATTCAATTTCTGAGAAATTGAAATATTACACTTAATCTAATTTTCTGTATTTCCTCACCTATAAGTACAGAAGAATGACAGATGCCCTGTCTCACACAGTTTGTGAAGGTCAAATGAGACATGACATTCACAAAGTACACTAAAAAGTTTAAAGACATACTTATATGTAACATGATGATTACTGGAAATTCTGAGTAAATCAAGATGTGATAGTTCTTAAAAAATTCATGTTTTCTCATTGTCATTTGCTTAATTAAATGGTTTATTTTTCACACTTTCTTCAACTTCATCAAGCAAAAGTTATATTATCATTAAAACCAAGTAGTCAATAGCCTATTTATTCTATTAGAATGGCAACTTTTAAAATATGCCAACTTCAAAGCTTCTTAAATGTGTACTTACAGGTTATTTATTTATCCTAAAATACAAAATCTCAGTTATTTACATGGAATAAGTATAATTCTATAACTGCTTGTCTATATCATTGAGACATTAATCATTATACATAATGTATGTTATTGCTTTTGAAATTTATTCATTAGAATCATAAGCTAAAAACCCTTCAGGGACTAATTTAAATACACATTCCATCCCTCAGTGCTTAGCACTGGCTGTTTGATTTAGCTCAAGTTTTGTAACTTTTCATATCATTAGTAGACACTCTTCATTCAGTTCTAAATCTGAAAACTCAAAAGGTTTGCATTTTTTTCCTGCTGAAAAATCCAACCTAAATTACTTTCTGAAGTAGATTATATATAATAATAATATGTTATTATATTTTATTGTTGCTTACATTAGATATTTTGAATTGTTCATTCTACATATTTAGTAGTTCGTATCCTTTTACCTACATCTGCCCTATTCTTTTCAAAGTTAGACCCAGTTTAGAAATATAAGAAGAAAAATATTCTGCGACTGGGATGATGGCAGGGGTTGGGAGAAGCAGTTAAAAAACATAATCTACATCAGCGGATGTGGTAGGCAGCCACTAAAAGGGCTCTCTGATATTCATGCCTCTTACGTAATCTACCTTTCCTGTGTATGTGATGGATTTAGTAACTTGCTTCTAATGAATAGAGTACAGAATACAGACAAAGTGATGGGAATTCATTTGAGATTAGGTCATAAAATACTGTGACTTCCGTCTTGCTCTCATTCTCTAAACTCTTATCTTGTGTTTGCTTAGATGAAGCAAGCTGCCATTTTCTCAGCTGCCCTATGCAGAGGCCACTATGGCAAGGAAGTCGACAGCTAGGAAGGAAATGTAGCTTCGATTCAATAACTGGCAAGAAATGAAACCCTGTCCAAATCCACATGCCTGAGGTTGGAAATGGGTCATCCCCCTGTAAGGCCTTACTTGGCTGTAACTTTATGAGAGATTCTACGCCAAAGGACTAGGCTAAGCTACTTCTAGATTCCTAATTCCAAGAAACTATGAGATAATAAATGTTGTTTAAAGCCACTAAGTTCAGGGTATTTTGTTAACAAAAGTAGAGATAACTAATACAGATTATCCCCCACAATTCCATCCCCACTGTAAGCTCCCCCAAACAAATATAAAATCTAAGTAAAAAATAGCATGTTTTTTTTTTTAGCATCGGGGTAGTTTTAAACCATTTTCCAAATAGACATAGATAAGAGAAGACAAAAACAAGTCTGAGACCAAAAACATTACGGTCTTAAAAAAAAAAAATCCAAACCTAAATGAGTCCCCTAGAATCTATTTCCTATCAGATTGCAACTTTTAAGCCTCCCCAACATAGAGATTTGGAGTCTGACACTGACAAAATGTTATGGCATTTTATACATATCAGACTATGTTTTGATATATTATTTCATTTGATTGTGATAACACCCCTTTGAAGCATCCAGAGATGCTATTATTTCCATTTTACAGATGGAAATAGAGGAAGATGAGCTAAAGTAAATTCCCTAGAGTCACAAGCTAATGAGCTAATGAGTTACAAATGGGCATAGAGCTTAACACTCTGTGTCTAGTCCAGAATTCTTTTGCTATACCATGCTGCCTTTACATCTGGGAAGATGCTTATTTCCATAATTATACTAAGTTACAAAACATAGCATGCCACCCCAGAGGAATAGATAAACATATCAGATACATTTTATTCTCTACAAAATCCATCTTAATTGCCACATGTGCTTTTAAAACTCCTATATCATTTTACATATTGTTTAAGTGAGACAAGCAGTGGATATAAAGATTTTTAATTTAAACAAAATTTTTAAGATTAATTTTTAAAAGTTAACATTTATGAGTTTTTCCACATAGAAAGGTATGTTGTAAATTAGTCTTGCAAAATAATGACTGCAGCAATAACATTTTCTAAGGAAACAAAATGCATTGTAGATTAGAAATGAACACAAACAAAACACAACAAGGAAGCTACCTCATTTATCCCAGGAGAACATGACCCATGTGTTGAGGTCAATCACCAAGAAGCTGCAATTTATAATTAGCATTGGAAAAAGAGAGAAAAGGAAGACAAACTAAATAACCAAGTTGAGGTGAAAGTATATTGAATTTTTTTCATAAGTTATGTAATTTAATTTGAGAAGTAGAAATATGAGTGCCTTAAATATATCGATTGTGTTTTGTCTTTTCTCTGCATTGGCTGTTTGCTGAACTACGTAAATTAGTTGCTTAAAAAAATGATGACATGAATGAGTGAATGAATGTGCCATTATTCCCATGTAATAGATGAAAACACTGAGGCAAAAATTAGACAAATATTTAAAAAACCACAGCTAATAATGCTAAAGTCTGCTGGACTCCAAAGACATTGCCTTTTCTTTACATGAAGTACTCTCAAATAATTGTTTCTTACCATATTAAGATCTAGAGTTAATAAATAGACATCTATCTAACTGAAACTGAAGGAATAGGAAAACATAAGGGTACTAATTATTAAAACGACACATCTGGATGGGCACAGTGGCTCATACCTGTAATCCTAGCACTTTGGGAGGCTGAGGGGAAGGATTGCTTGAGGCCAGGAGTTCGAGACCAGCCTGAGCAACATAGCAAGACCTCCTTCATGCAAAAAATAAGAGCTCAATATTCATTTGTTAAACTGAAATAAATAGTAATTCAAATTTATTTCCCCCCTTTTTAAAAATTTTTTGTTTCTCTTTTTCTTTTTAATTATTATGAGTATATAATAGTTGTATATCTTTATAGGGTACATGTGCTGTTTTGATACAGGCATACAATGTGAATTAATCAAAGCAGGGTAATTGGGGTATCCATCACCTCAGGCATTTGTCATTCCTTTGTGTTAGCAATATTTCAGTTCTACTCTTTTAATTATTTTAAAGTATACCCTAATTTATTGTTGATTATAGTCACTTTGCTGTGCTATTAAATATTGTTCATTCTATCTAACTTATTTTTGGATCCATTAACTATCCCCACTTCATTCCCCCCTCCCCACTTCCCTTCCCATCCTCTGGTCACTGTCATTCTACTCTCTGTCTCCATGAGATCAATTGTTTTTAATATTTGGCTCCCACATATGAGTGAGAACATGTGACATCTGGCTTTCTATGCTTGACCGACTTCACTTAACTTAATGTTTTCCAGTTCCATCCACGTTGTAGCAAATGGCAGAATTTCATACTTTTTGTGGTCATATAATTCAGTGTGATCAGGAGTCACACTATGTAATTCTCTGAACTCTCCTTTTGACGTGCAGGTAGTAAGTGCTAACAGATATATCACAGATAAATGAGTTTACTGGTTTGTGTAAGTGGAGTAAGTGGGCTGGATCTTTTCCTTCCCATGGTTCACTGTTATATGTTTCTCTGAATTTCGTGAGTAAACATATTTTCTATAAACCATGTGAATTAGTTTTATTTCCTGGACAGCCATAAAGGTGTACTAATGTGGTCATTGCTATTTATGCAATATGAAATAAAACACAGGAGGATCAGAAATACTATGTATTTATTATTCCTCAGAACTTTCCCAAGTTTATTTATGTTTGCTATTTTTCTCCAGCCTCTTAGGTTAGACCAATATGTTAATTTCCCAGTTGTTTTCATTTTCATAAATGTTTATTGAATGAAATTTGATCTTTGTAGGTATTAATGTATATAACTAAAAATGTGTTTTACAAATATAAAGGTTAAAAGCATACAGAAAACTCAGTTTGTATATTGAGTTTTGCATAAAACTCAATAACTTATTGATCACAAATAATTCATTCTTAGCTTAAATGTTAAATTTGATTTTTAATTATAATTTTGTTTATACTTACATCTTGTCTGATTTTCTTATACTTTTATTAATTAATAAAAACAAATTGTAGCAGCAATGCTTTGGTTCATTAAATTCTCTTTTCTAGTATTTTTGTTTTTATTCACAAATTCTTGAAACGAAGGATATACTAGGAAAAAATGACCACCTCTGAAAGGTATTGTGTCATAAGAAAAAATTACTCATTCTGTACACAAACTTTCATTCTTTGCTATATCTATCAAAATAAGTTATCATTATAGAGAAGGAGCAGCCAGTAAATTAGTAGGATATGAACAGAAACAGAAGAGGGACCCCAGGTTTTTACATGTTTGTTTTTTGCTGCTATTTTGATAGCATATAGGTTTAAGCCTTATACTTCTTTCATACTTTATTTGTTGCTACTGTGCAAAGTCATCACTGTATAACTGCAGTTGTTTGATCTTGAAAGCAGCTCAGGGTCTTTCTCAAATCAATAGCCTTTAGGCAAGTGACAGGACCTACCTAAAGAGAGCTTTGAATCATCATATCTATAAACTGTTCTTATAACAAGATTATCAGTTTTATTGTACACAAAATCTTCGTGATTTTGCAAATCATATATTGTCAAATTAATGCAATGACATAATTAGTGATCTGTTTGTAACAAGGATTTTGTGCCAGTTATCAATTAATTGTCCTCTCAATTTCAAATTTATCCTTCATTTTCTGCTCTGCAAAAAAGTAGCAAGGAACTTTAAACCTTCTTTCTCTGCCAGCTAGCACGATGTTAAGCTTTGTCTCAGTAGAGGGCGCTATAGAGACACTGCAAGAAAAAGAGGTTTTCCTTCCTGGTTCCAATGTGCTCTCCCAACAGGCTCTGGAATGAGAACAGCTTCTTCAGCACTAGGCTCTTAAGAGAGTGCACCATGGCTTCCTCACTACACAGTTCCTAAGCGCGTGATTGCCAGCAGCACTCAGTGGCCAGAAGCTTCCTTCGAGAACTTGCTTAGGTAGTCTTGTAGAAGAGTGCTGCCACCACAAAGATATGTCCACATGAACAACATTCCCCAGCACTGCACAGGGTAGATTTCTAGCAAGTACCAGAGGGCAGAATTTTAGTAAATTCTGCTGGTGCAGGCTGGACACGGTGGCTCATGCCTGTAATTCTAGCACTCTGGGAGGCCGAGGCGGGAGAATTGCTTGAGCTCAGGGGTTTGAGACCAGCCTGAGCAAGAATGAGACGCTGTCTCTACTAAAAAGAGAAAAAATTAGTCAGGCATGGTGGCAGGTTCTTGTAGTACCAGCTATTTGGGAGGCTGAGGCAAGAGGATCGTTTGACTCCAGGAGTTTGAGGTTACTGTTATCATGGCACTCTACTCAGGGCAACAGAGACTCTGTCTCAAAAAAAAAAAAAAAAATTCTGCCAGCACAGTACAACAGTGACTTCTCTGTCCTTCAGTGAACCAAGGTTTGGACCTCAGCCTTTAGGTGGGTGGATTCTTCTGGGGTTACTTCATTTCAGTCCTAGGAGTAGTGGCTGCTCCTTATATCTGTTATTTCTATACTCTTTGGACTTCTCTTTATTATGTACTAGTTAATGCTGCATTATTTGAATCTATTGATATAGTTAATACTTTTTTATATTTGATTTCATTTAAATGTCAAAATTATGAAGCATAGAATTATTTTTGCTAGATCTGAGAAAAATGATGTAGGTATTTTAATAGGGATTGCATTACATATATGGATAAATTTGGGTAGTATACACATTTTAACAAGGTTGATTCTGACAATCCATGAGCATATGGTTTTTGGCCTGTTTCTGTCCTCTGCTATTTCCTTCCTCAGTGTTTTGTGGTTCTCCCTGTAGAGGTCTTTCACTGCCTCAAATATATTCCTAGGTATTTTAAATTCTTTTTTGCTGTTGTGAAAAGTATTGAGTAATTGATTTAATTCTCAGTTTGACTATTCTTGTTATGTAGGAATGCTACTGATTTCTGCACATTGATTTTGTAACCTGAGACTTTCCTGAGTTTATCAATTCCAGTAGTCTCATGGCAGAATCATTGGGATTTTCTAGATATAAGATCATATCATTGGCAAAGAGTGATAGTTTGACTTCTGCCCCCATTTGGATACCCTTGATTTCCTTCTCTTGTCTGATTGCTCTGGCTAGGACTTCCAGCACTATGTTGAATAGAAGTGGTGATAGAGGACAACCTGGTCTGGTTCTAGTTCTAAGTGGGAATACATTCAATTTTTCACCATTCAGTATGATGTTGGCTGTGGGTTTGTCATATATGGCCTTAATCATTTTTAGGTAGGTCCCATCTATGCCTATTTTGTTAAGCATTCTTATAATAAAAGGGTGTTGAATTCTGCCAAATGTTTTTTCTGTATCTATTGAGAGGATCGCACGGTCTTTGTCTGTACACCTATTTATATGGTGAATTACATTTATAGATTTGCATATGTTGAACCATCCCTGCATCTCTGGGATGAAGCCCATTTGGTCGTGATAGATTATTTTTTTTAATAAGCACCTGAACTTGGTTTCTTAGGATTTTTTGAGAATTTTTGCATCTATCTTCATAAGGGATATTGCTCTGTGGTTTTCTTTCTTTGCTGTATCCTTTCCTGGTTTTTGTATCAGGGTGATGTTGGCTTCATAAAAACATGTTGGGGAGGATTCCATCCTTCTCGATGTTGTGGAACAATTTCTGCAGGATAGGCACCAGTTCTTCTTTGTAGGTCCGGTAAAATTCGGGTGAAAAACTGTCTGGTTCAGGACTTTTCTTTTTTAGGAACGCTTTTTATTGGTGTTTCAATCTCAGTACTTGATATTGGTCTGCTCAGGAATTCTATTTATTCCTTATTGAGCCTAAGGAGGTTATATATTCCTAAGAATTTATACATTTCCTCCAAGTTTTCAAGTCTATGTGCATAGATAGAGGTTTTTATAGTATTCATAGATGATATTTTGTATTATCATTTGTAATGTGGTATCAGCTGTAATTTCTCCTTTTTCATTCCTGTTGGAGATTATTAGAGTTCTTTCTTTTCTGCTTCTTGTTAATCTAGTAAAAGGCATATCGATTTTGTTTATTTTTTCAAAGAACCAACTACTTCTGGTTTTACTAATCTTCCATATAGTTTTTTTGTTATCAGTTTCATTTACTTCTGGTCTGATCTTTGTTATTTTCTTTTCGTCTTCTGGGTTAGGGGTTGGTTTGCTCAACCTTCTCCAGTTCTTTGAGATGATTCATTAGACTGTTTATTTGTGATCTTTCTGTCTTTTGGATGTAGGCATTTATGGATATAAATTTTCCTTTCAAGACTGTTTTAGCTGTGTCCACAGATTTTGATAACTTGTGTCTCCTTTATCATTTAGTTCAAAGAACCTTTTGATTTTCATCTTAATTTCCTCCTTAACCCAATCCAATAATCATTCAGCAGAAGGTTGCACAGAAGACCCCATATAGCGAAAGCAATCTTAAGCAAAAAGAACAAATTGGGAGGCATCAATGTACCAGACCTCAAGTTATACTGCAAAGTTATAGTAACTAAAACAGCATTGAACTGGCACAAGAAAAGAGACATAAACCAATGGAACAGAAGTGAGAACCCAGATATAAAACCATCCTCATAAAGCTATCTAATATTTGACAAAGCAGACAAAAGCATACACTAGAGAAAAGGATAATTATTCAATAAATGGTGCTGGGAAAATTGTATCGCCACATATAGAAGACTGAAACACAATCTGCACCTCTCACAAAAATCAACTCACGGTAGATAACAGACTTAAACCTAAGGCATGAAATGACAAGAATTCTAGAAAGAATGTTGGAAAAACTCTTATAGACATTGACCTAGGGAAAGAATTTATGAAGAAGACACCAAAGGCAATCATGGCAACAACTAAAATAAATAAATGGACTTGATCAAATTAAAAACTTCTGGACAGCCAAGGGAACTATGACAAGAGCAAACAGCATACAGAATGGGAGAAAATATTTGCATGCTACATATAGGATAAAGGGCTGATAACTAGAATCTACATAGAACTCAGGAAATTAGCTGGAAAAGAATCAAACAACCCTTTTAAAAAGTGGGCAAAGGACATAATAGAAAATTTTCAAAATAAGACTAATAGCCAAAAAACGTGAAAAAATGTTCAGCATCTCTAATTATCAGGGAAATGCAAATCAAAACCACAATGAGCTATCACTTAACTCCAGTGAGAATAGCGTTTATCAAAAAGTCCCCAAACAATAACTGTTGGTGTGGATTTGGAGAGACAGGGACACTCATACACTGCTGGTGGCACTGCAAACTAGTGCAACCTCTGTGGAAAGCAATATGGAGATACCTTGAAGAGCTACAAGTAGAACTACCATTTGATCCAGTAATCCCACTACTGGGCATGAGCCCAAAGGAAAAAAAGACATTCTGTGATAAAGACATCTGCACTAGAATGTTTACAGCAGCACAATTCACAATTGCAAAGATGTGGAAACAACCCAAGTGCCCATCAATACATAAGTGGATTAATAAAATGTGGTATCTGTATACCATGGAGTTCTACTCAGCCACAAAAAAAAAAAAAAAAACAATGGTGATCTAGCACCTCTTGTATATCCTGGATAGACTCTAGCCCATTCTACTAAGTGAAGTATCACAGCAATGAAAAAATTAGCACCATATGTACATCAAATTGGTATTAACTGATCAACAGTTAAGTGAACATATAGTAGTAATTTTTATCAGGTGTCAGGTAGGTGGGATGGGGGGAGGAAGGGATGGGTATATTCATGCCTAATGGGTGCAGTGGATACCTTCTGTGGAATGGATAAGCTTGAAGCTCTGACTAGGGTGGGGCAAAGGCAATATATGAATATATGTAACCTAAACATATGTACTCCTGTAATATGCTGAAATAAAAAAAATTAGAAAAAAGAAAACCATAAGAAAAATAAATGTCAAAATTAATTTCTCTGAAAAAGGACTCTCATACACTATAAACTGTAGAACTATCATGTAATCCAGCAATCCCATTGCTTTGTATACATCTACAAAAAAGGAAATCAGTACATTATCTGTATTCCCATCTTTATCCAGCACTATTCTTAATAGTCAAGATGTGGAGTCAGTGTCAATCAATGGATGAAGGGATAAATAAAATGTGGTATGAACCTAGAGGACATCATGCTAAGTAAATAATTTGGGCACAGAAAGACAAATGGTGCATGTTCTCACTCATATGTGGGAACTAAAAAAGTTGATCTCATCGAGGTAGAGAGTAGAATGATGGCTACCAAAGGCTAGGAAGGGTTGTGGGGAGGGAAGAAGAGAAGTTCATTAATGGGTACAAAAATACAATTACACAGAAAGACTAAATTCTACTGTTCGATAGCATAGTAGGATGACTATAGTTATCAATAATTTATTGTATATTTCAAAGTAGCTAGATGAGAATATTTAGAATGTTCTCAACACAAAGAAATGATATAACTGTGTGAGGTTATGGATATCCCAATTACCCTGATTTGATCATTAAGCATCTTACTCATATATCAAAATATCATATGTGCTCCATAGATATGTACAATTATTATATATTAATAAAAATTAATTAATTTGATAGCCAGGTCCCTATAATAATATTTTTAAAAGTTCTATAAAGAAGATAATTCTATTCCAAGGACAGTTAACAGATTCTGTGAGGATGGATAATCTCCCTAAACTTTTCCTACCTCTCATGGTCATTCACAAGTACATTTGCTTTCTTTAAGATGGACAAATTTCACTCTCATTCTGAAGAAATACTATACATAAACACACAGATCTCTATTTAGACTGAGCAAGCAATCACCTTACAGTTCTTGGACAATGAAGAAATATTCTGAGGGTTATCAGAAACAACAATGCAATAAATTTCAAAAGGAAATTATGTATGAGACCATGAACTAATTTTTATTTTTGGGTGATTGAGTCACTTTTCAGGTCATTATAGAATAAATTCGCAGTGTTCTACTAGGATTAGACATCTCTACTTTCCTTCATATTTTCTCATTGAGCATTTATGATCAATAACACTCATAAATAATACGTATAAATAGACATAGCATGACAACACTAACCATTCTGCATTTGAGTAGCAGCTTAGAAATGTACTACAGAGTGGGGGAATAAAAGTTACAAGTCCACTGACATCATTTCAAGTTTACATCTAACTTGAGAAATAAGAAAATCTGTTATTCTGTTAAAATAAGAAAGAATATTATACACTATAGGAACCATGATCTCTTAAAATGTTGAAAAAGGACTGTTTTTGTTCAGGAATTAAATTTAAAAATAAACACTAACTGACAAATTTATATAATACTAATCCTGAATACAGGGTTTTGCTGCCCTCTGGCCTGGGACAGGGAGGCTTTTATTCCCAGTTTTGATTCTAGTAACTATTATGTCCCAGTTACTCTGTCATATACAAGCATTGACTGTAGTTTTGATAGAATTAGGAACTCTTTTGTTTAATATGGGCAGTAAGGCTTGAGTAAATATTTTAATTGAAAAGAAATGATCACCAATTTTAGAGTGGGAGACAAACTTAAGTAATTCATGCTCACATGTTAAATATGCTTGGTTTCAATACGTCTATTTCATTCATTCAAGAAATATTCCTTAAGAGACTCTATGTGTCAAATATTGTCAGCAAACTATAATCCACAAGTCAAATCCAGCCTGCAGTCTGTTTTTTTAAATAGCGTTTTATTGGAACACATCCACATTCATCCGTTTACATGTCTATAGCTGCTTTCAGGCCACGATGGCAAAATTTTATTAAGACAGAGAGTATATGGCCCATGAAACCTAAATATTTATTATACTACCTGGACCTTTACAGAAAAAAATTGCTACCCTTGTCTACAAACTATGGATACATTAGTGACCAAGGAAAATCTCTGCCTCATGTCACTTACATATTGGCTGGGGTGGGCAGATATTAACAACAGACATCTAAACAATTAAATAATATTATGTATTAGAAAGTAACAAATACTATGCAAAAAAAAGAGAGCAAGGTAATGGGGATAGAGCATATGATGTCGGGGACAGTTTGCAATTTTAAATAGGGTAAAGTAGGGAAATTGGAGAAGGTAACATTTGAGCAAAGTATTTATTGAAGGAGGGGAGGTAATAACCACATGAAAAATTGGGGGAAGAATGTTCTAGTCTGATAAGGTAGCTAAGGCAAAGAACCTCAAGGAAGCAACAAGTTCTGTGTGTTCAAGGAAGAATAAGAAGACCGATATGGCTGGAGAGGAGTAGGTGAAGCAAGAGTAATTCTTACAAGGAAGATTATTATCATTCTTCAATGGTACCAACATTTGCTACTGCCAATAATCGCTGTAAAAATGTGAGTTAATGCCCTCAGCTTAGAAATTATTTTTTTATCATGCATGATGAAGCAAATATAATTTAAGAAGTCTGAAGTATCATGCTAGTTTAGTACTATCCAGTTGCTACATATATCTCAATAGAAATATATATTACTGGAAGGAGACTGGAATGGCGGCATGACTTGTAATAATATCTTGTAGAATATCTAATGTGTAATAATATATGAGGTCATAGAGTGCTTGAAAAATTCACAAGATCTTGAACGGTTTGGCTAAGCCTCAAGAGACCTGAAAACATAAAAGAATACATTATATATGGTTACCTTTAAGCTTTAAGATACTGAGTGATGTTATTAGACTCAAACTTATCAGACAGTTAAATTTTCCTAAAGGATTGCAGTAATAATTATAAAGAAATTGATAAAACTAGAAAAAAGACTATAACTTGTACTCTCCTATAATATATTCATGCTGTCAAAAAGTTTAAAAGATTTGTTTTAAAAAAAGTTTTGTACCAAATGGCTTGACCATATATACAGCAAAGGGTATAAGGAAAAACCAGAAAAAGTTGAAGGAAAGGATGAATAGATATGAGAAAATGATTTTGTTTGTGTTGTGTAAGCTCCACAATGCATTAAAGATACGATTCTCTAGAATACATTTTGATGTTAAGACAAAGTATTAATCTTAAGAATGGATTAAATCTTAAAATTTTAAAATCATATTCTAAAGTATTAATATTAAAAGCAAAATGATATCAAAAACTCATAAGATATAATATGGGCTAATAATCCTTTGCATTTGAACAGTGCTTTAGACTAATTTAGGCCTCACTCTTAGTGTATTACCAGTTTCTCTTGTAGCCAAACTTTAATCCAGCAGATCAAAGAACACCTGAAATCTATAGGAAACACATTTCCTGGAAGCAGAGAGGGACTACTTGGGCAGCAAACTGCCACAGTTACAAATACTTTTTTCCCCCATTGACTCATTTAAGCCTCCACACAGCTTTATAATGTAGATACTATTATTACCTTTGTACCGCAAATGAGAAAACTGAGGAAATGAGATGTTCTGTAACTTGCTCAAGGTCATGCAAATAATCGATGGTGGAAACTTGCATCTTAATCCATCCAGTGCAGTTCCAAAGGACCTACGCTTAGTTATTAACCTATACTGATTCTTTCAAACAGACACCGACCCCTTTAACCTATTAAGCCTAGAAACAGTCTTCAGATGTTCACCTAACTCAAAAGCAATTTCATAATTCTTTTAAGCAAAAGCCTCCTCACACACATTGTTTTAGTATGGTACAAAGTGAGCACATAATTTATTACGAAAATGATACATTTTTGAGAGTGAGAAAGGGGACTACTAACAATGATGGAAGAATGACTTTGTGAACTGGCATTGTTTTGGGCAAACTGGAATGTAGATACCCTAAACATGGGAGTTATTGGAATGATCCATTCGTTTTGGGCACTAATTCCCTGAGAATCTACCTGCACCTTATCAGTGGACTGCATTCTTGTTGTCCATCTCTTTCTGGTAGGGGCTATTTTCCCTGAAGTTGAGCCCATTTCTTGCTATTTCCTACTTCATTTTCTGAAGGTTCTCTTTACTGATTAGATGCCTCAGGCCAGTTCCCACAGTCTCTTCTCTGCACATCCAAAGCCATGCCCCATTCAGCATCCTCAAAGTTCTTCCTTCCTGCTTTTCGGACTACAATTCTTTACCTGAAGATAGACTGTACAATCTCGATGTTCGTTCATCCCTAGGTTCATCGTTTCTGTACCTATTTTGCATCCAGGTTCCTGCTAGCTTCCTATTTACTCTCTCTCTCCCTCATAAGGCCCATCGAATCCCAACAAGCAAGAGATGGCCACACAACTAACCCAATTAAGGAATGAGAACCTGACAATACAAAACACATTTTCAGTCTAGCAAGTGTTCCTGGCAGAGAAAAAATATGCAGAGTTCTAATGGCATTATTATTAATAATTTAATAAATAACTATTACTTTAAAAGACAGCAGAAATATATATTATTGCTTTCACAACAAGTTTATTTAAAGATGTTTTACATAAGAAGCTGATAAGAAGAAATGATCTATGTTAAATAACAAATTAGCCCAATAAAGGCTAGAGGGATAGAATAATTAATGTTCACTGGACATTCACTAATGCCAAGCATTATTTTTCAATGTGAAAAAAGAAATCATTAAATAGGACAACATCCAGGAGAGATGAAATACAAAACAGCAATAATGTAGGGTAAATACAAGAAGTTTCTATTTGTGACTCATGCCCAAATTCTTATCCACTGGGCAAGTCTTGAGAACTAACTGTCAAGAGAAACCAGTCTTTCTACTTAAGAGTTTGGATTATTGTTAGGAATAATGAGGGCTGCACACATTTCCAGAGTACCAAGGCAGCCCTCAAAATAAGAATAATACATCTTAACCTTGATTAATAATGTGATAAAATTCAGCCCAGATGAATTCTACAGAACAGTCGGAAGCATAGGCAAAGGAGAAAATTACAATCATAAGTTCTAATACAAAATGTTTCCTGGCCCAGACTTTGTCAGGAATCCATATAAAGTATTTTCTTCTTTATCAAACATTGTCTTTTATGCTTGCTTCCACCTTTGCCTCCAAACATATTCCTGATTTCTTTTCTTAGGAATGAGATATCTAAATCACAAACTAATATTTTAATAATAAACCTTATTTTTGAGAAGACGTGTCATTCTTTGGTTTATACATTGGCTACAGAGGTTTTCAGATACTGATCTCATCTGCCAAAGGAAAGGAAAAGCATCATTTTGTGACAACTTACTCTAGCTGCTGACTCAGTATCTGTAGGATACAGGAAAATCTCAATAAGGACATGTCAGGGGCATGGTATTTTAGAGCTGTAGGGAATCTTAGGTAATTTGCCTATCTTATGTAACTATTATACAGCAGCATAGTGCTCACTGTTTATTTGTCATTTTTAGAAGTTTTTTTAAGGGGTTGATTTTTTTTTTTCTGCTTTCTTATTAACCCAGATGCCATTTGACCAACTTGAAAAGAATTTACTCTCTGATGAGAAATGCCACAACTGCCAGGAAAATTCACAGTGGCTTGAAGATGGGGTTGTATCTATTTTAAAAAATGTGAAAGGTTTTACAGCTTTCATGGATGAGGGTGCTTCTTTTTGCAATATGGTGTTGTCCCTTTGTTGATGTGTTTTAAGCTATAAACATAGGCACTATACTAAGTGAAGACATAAAATATATGAACTATGAAACGTTGTGAATATTGACATTTTAAATTATTTTTTTAATACTCGTAAAACCTTATCCTGAGTTTGCTGAAATTCAGGGCAGTCTACTTCAGTTCATTAGATACCTAGTGGGAGGATGTAATCACAAAGCTAGAAAAATGTGAAACACTCCAGGCTAGACATCTTAGGCTAATCATGATGTAGGAAAGTTCTTCAAGGATTTGAGCACACAGCACTTCATAAATAGTACTGCTACCAATTAATTTCTCTAAAATGAAGATTATAGATTTCCCATGGTGAAATTAATGTCACAGAGTCGACCTCTTTTGTAATAGAAAATGGTTATTTTGTCTACTTTCTAATTCTAAATTAAGATACAACCTTTCTGCTCATTCTTCTCCACCCACACACATTTAATATTAGATGTTGGTGGAGTGATTTAAATTTTTTTCTCTCTAGTAAAATAAAGGATTCTCTCATCTACTAAACTTAAATAAATAATGATCATTTTAATAACAGATTTAAAAAGATAATAAATCTCAAGTTACTAAAGT